>JAOVVO010000768.1:0-37695 GCA_028564675.1 Onchocerca lupi | reverse complement strand
TATATATATATATTTATTTTTTATTTACAGATTGTGATCCTGTATTGGGTGACAACGGCCGTTATGTAAGTTATTTCAGAAAAAAAAAAATAAAATAAAATAAAGTGAAATATTTTGCCAAAAATCAGAAAAGTTTGGTTGTGAAGTCAAGTTTTATCTCTTTATGGAAATTAATTTTATTAAAAGTTTTTAAAATTTAAATTTATTTATATTTAGTATGTTCCGAAAGAGCTGATGCCAATCTATCGCGATATTTTAATCCCTATGGCTGATTTGATCACACCAAATGTTTTTGAACTGTCGTAAGTTCCAAAGCTATTTTTGTATTAATTTTGGGAAAATATGAATAAAACATCCTACGAATCGACGATGATTGCTCTTCATTTTTTGATAAATGAAGACGACAATAGATGAGCACCATTTAGAAAACAGATAATATGTAGTAAACTTTGGTTTATAGCTGGAGTTCTTGCTTATTAAATTAAATATTAAAAAGAGAATGGTAATTGGACTTGTAGAGTTATTCACGTATCCTTGTTTATTCATCGTCAGAGTAATAATAACAGTAAGAATAAAGAATGGATCAGACGTAAAAGTAAACGGTAAAAAGTAATGAAAAATTTGTTTAAAATCATTGACAGATAAACTAAAAGCGAAACTGAGAAAAAAAAAAGATCAAAAATATAATAAAAAATAACGGTTCTGTTTATTAGTTCTGTTTTATTTTATTCATTTTGTTATCACATCTGTCTCCAACAGCGATAGTTTTATTTACTTTTCTCTCTCTCATATTCATAGATAGACAAAAAAAAAAAAAAAAAAAAAAAAAACAAATATCTGCCATATTTATGGAAAAAATACAATGAACTTTCGAAATCTTAAAAAAAAATTAGATTAACTGATTTACATTTAAGTATTAAATTTGAGATAGCTACCATATTTTACTGTAGAATTCAAATTTTCAGTGTGAATAATGAATTTTTTTAAAAATAATTAGTTTTTTTTTTTTAACAGTGAGCTCTCTGGTTTGTCCATAAATAATGAAGAAGAATGTTTGGAAGCAATTAATTTGATGCATAAATCTGGTGTAAAGACAGTGGTTGTTTCAAGTGGTCTGGAAACGTTAACTACAAAATTTTGTTATGGATCCGTTTATAGAGGTATCTTTTGATACATTCATTCAACGTAATTATTTTAAATTTATATGTATTGTGAAAAATTTCCCAAACAATAAAATTAGTTTAATATTTTGCAATTTTTTACAATTTTCAGTGATTTTATTTTTAAACAATTTTAGAATTACGAGAGGCAGTTACAATATTTAATTAAGATTATTTCCAAAATTAATTTCTAGTAACATTCATTATTTAGGTCCTAATGAACCAGCGCTGCAATACCGTTTTGATATACCAATATTGCCAGGACAATTCGTAGGTACAGGTGATATTTTCATCAGCCTACTTCTCATTTGGATGGATAAACTAAACGGCGATATTGTAATGGCTATCAAAAACGTTATTGGTACTTTACAGCGTGTACTACAACGAACTGTAAACAAGGCGTATCGTAAGATATTAAATAATCATACTTTGAAAATCATTAAATTTTTTTTTGAAAAAAAATTTTCCTTTAAATTCTTAAAAGCTGAGATTTTTCAGTTGACTCTAAATACCGTTTTTTTTTTTTCTTTTTCAAGTATTAAAATGAAGTAGAATATAAAATTTGAAGATAATTCGAGATGCAATTTGAATGTATGAATTACCGATATTTCAAAAATTTAATTCTAATCCGAAATTGATCAATACTTGCTCAGATAGTCCAAGATAAATTTGATTTTTTTCTAATTTGAAATTATCTGAATTTAATGAAATTTTTTGTTTGTAGGTCAACGAGATCCGAAAGAATATATTCCAACATCGGAGGAGTTGGAACTACAGATAGTGCAAAGTCGTTTAGATATACTCTATCCGCAAGTTACCATTAAGTCAACAAGACTTCAGCAATGAGAATTCATATCTTAATCTGTTAAAATTTATTCCAATTTAATACAAAAAAAAATACCAGATATACTTATCATATCAAATCAATTTTTTTTTTTTTTTTTTTGCATGAAAATATGAAATCAATTCACAATTTAAAAAAAAGAAAAAGAAAAAATTCATCTTCCAAATGTATTAACCTACTGATTATTATTCATTATATCATTTCTACATTAAAGTAGAAACTTAGTAAAATATAACTTTTCAGTGATTTTAACCAGTCATTGAGAAGTTATATTTTACTGTAGTCCTAATTTGTTTATCATATCTTTTGGAAGATAATTAGTTCATTTATGTTCGTTATCATAGATTTCTCAGGAATGAATTCGTACCAGTCATTGAAAAGCCATATTGTATTCTATTCCATCGAATTTAGTCTCTCATTCTAGACCTCAAATGATTGATGCTTGATGTAACAATTTTTTCTAATATCATTGGTATATGCTGGAATAAATTATCATATTGCTATAAAATATCTGGAAGAAAGCAGTTTCTCACGAAAGTTACTGCATAAAGAAAAAATTAATGTAAAAAGATTCCAGTAACTATAACTAATTTGAAATTTATGAAATGAAATTATTCTCAACGGAGAAGAAAACCGAATATTCAATCGAAATTGAGGAATGAATCAGTAGCTTAATTTCAAGAATTTGACTTTTTGAGAAGCTTTGAAAATTTCCTGAAATACTTGATAATGTGATGATATATGTAATACAACTGACTTTATTCTAAAATCTAAGATATTGTCGAGAACAAGACTTTTCAGACTATTCTTGGATTATTCGAAATAAATGAAGACATCGCAATGGTAAATAAAAGGTCAAAGAATACATTTTCTTTTGTTGCTGCTAAGAAACAAATATATCTCAAATATAATATAATAGATGAAGAAAATAAATTATGTCGCCTTTTTTACATTACGAATTCATCATGCAAGTTAACTTTGAGAATACAGTTTGTCCTGAAAATGTGTCACAGATGCTATTTAATTGTCAACTTCTTTAGATCTTTTTGTTGCTCAGAAAAAGCTGAAAGTTTTCCAGAATGTATTTCATTAGATCACTTTTATGTCACCATTTTTTTTTTTTTTTTTTTGAAATGATCTGATCAGGCGACTTAAAAAGATAGAGATTATCGATTATCGAATTGATCATCAGCATGTGCCTTTTTCCTTTGATCGAAAACATTTTCATATCTTTCGAGAATAGTTTTAATTGGTAAAATCTTGGCGAAACTTTGTCACATAAAGAAATTTCTATCATATAAAAAAAAGCCAAGGAAAAATTTTGAAAAAACTAAACAAATTTCAAAATTATGGATGGAAATAACATTAAAAATTCATTAAAAGCAAAATTAATATCGATTAATGAAATGAATAGTTTGCAGCATGCTACTGATTATGTTCCTCTATTTTGGATCAATTGATTGTCGAAATTGTTGTGATAGTTTGAAGGTAAATTCAATTTATTAATGTTTAAATTTGTAAAAATTCTTGAGTTTCTAATTAATTCATTGTTTTTAATGAAAATCTTGCCTTATTTTTTAGAAAGATTTTTCAACTTTAAGAGTATCTGCGAAACAAGTAATTTATTCCGTTGGTGTTTTCATGATAAAATTTCTGGGATATTTGATTGCGATTTATTGAAATATTGTGCAAGTCATGAAAATCACTTCTTTGAAAGTTCAACTCATCAATCGTGATAATAATGATAGCAAATGTTGTTGCAATGAAGAGGTCAAATTATTTAAAAGTTTTTCTTTGAAACTTTGAGTTAAGCATCAGACTTTCTTTTTGTCTGAAAAATTTTTCCATACTTTCGCAATTATTTTAATTTGCTTAAAAATAATAAAGTATTTTTTTGTAGCAGAAAAAATCATACTAAGATGGTATAAATCGTTGTTTGAGGCCTTGAAAAAAAAGTTTTCACGAAAATTTCCAAAATAATTCGTTTTATACTTGTCATCCAAATCGATTCCAGATAGATTAAGACGAAAAGAAGAAAATCAAGAGAATAAAATGAGTGCGATAATTTATAGATCAAAGAAACGAGAGTAAAACTTAATATTGAATTATTCAAGCTGAATTAGTTGAATTTTTTTTTTTTTCGTTTCAGGATATGTACGATTATAACTTCTTGAAAATGAAATCATTAACAACAGTTGGCTTTCAAACTTGCATTTACAATTATAAGTATCATGAATTAGTAATTCATTTCCAGAATTCTATCGATTCATGGTGTTTCACTTATTTCAAATATACACTGTTGCTAAACTATTTCAGGCTTTTTAATTTCAGGTTATTTAACTACTTTTGTCTCACTGTAATTGCTAAACTAAGGTGTATTTCTGTGACAAGCAAAGTTGATAAATATTTTAGTGAAAGATAATCAAGTGTATCTATCATAAATTCTACTACAAAATATAGAACTTTCAAGTATTCCTTTTCCGAATTCATTAAGAAATTTACAGCCTACAAATTTATATGATTCCTTACAACGGCATATATTCTTCAAAATTGTTAAATCGATTTTTGACTTTTTCAATGGAAAGAATTTTGATCGCTTTCATCGTACTGTGAATCAATATTAGTTTCTATTGGAGTGAAAGGTGAATTTGATGATCCGTTTACTAATGTTATCGTTATCACTTTTATCTTCTCTTTTTCCCTTATCTTTCAATTTCTCCTCATTTCCCATTTCTAAAATCTTGAACCATAAATCTCAAATGAATTAATTATAGATTTATTTCAGGATAATTTGACTTAACTCTACAAAAAAAAAAAAATATTGTAATAACCTTTATGAACTTCGAGAAAAGATAATAATATTTGAACAAAATATCATCCTCTCGTAAAGTTTAAGTAAAACCTCATTACATGAGTTCACTAACTTATCTTGATTTTCTAAACTAATTTTAAATACTTGCTTAAATTTAGGATATTAACATGAATGTAGCAATTTTAAGAAGTTGCCAGTCTCCGACTCTGAAGCATCTTAAAATGGATCGCCAGAAGCCAATTTATGGTTTTTAAATTAATTAAACAAAATTACATTATCGCGTTATCCGAAGATTTTTCGTATGGAATTTCAAAATCTTATTATTTAGATGTAAACAATAGATGAATTTCACAAATTAGTATGATAATCCCTTCTTATCCCTCTCTTGTCTTATCCTATTAATTTTACGATTTCTACCATCAATTATTTTGATTATCGTTGTCGTTCAATTGATGGTATTAAAATTTTAAATGAAGAGAAATATCGACATTCTGATTATAATTATTGGATTTCATTCCTGCTATATTATTGAATTTTTAATTTCTTTTCAATTAATTCTTTGAAAAGAAATTTAGACTTCAAATTTGGATTAGTAAAAAACTTTTTAGCGTTTTATAGCAAATCGTGTCTATTTCGATGATACGAATGATTTTTCAGAGCAGTCTCGGTTATTATCCATTTGCTGATGAAAGTGATAATATCAATGATACCATAATCAGCTTGCTTAGATCTTTATTTGAAAGTAAATTTATGGATTGCTATTACATTGTCTTTTCTTAATAGTTCATTTTCTGGAATTCTTTTTTATGAATAAATTGTAGCTGAATATTATCAGTTTTGTTATGAATATAAAATTTAGTTAATAAAAAGACTTAAAGATTTATGTGATAACTTTAAAGCACTAATGAGACGCATTAGGCCAATAAAACTATTTAAGGCTTAGACCATGCGATGACCTCAGCCCTAATGAAATGCATCGGCCCAGAAGAATTATTTTATTTTAGATCTAGAGTATGAAAATGCTTAAATTACTTCAGCAGCATAAAGATCGAAAAATTGCGATATTGTGTTGAATGTCGCAAGAATGACTAATGTGATGCGAAAATTGATGAAAAAAAGAAAGGGAAAATGATTATTAATTTAATTGAATAATGATTATTGATCATAGTTTCGCTGATTGCTGATCGGACTTTTATCGAGAAATATCATCAAGTGCGAATTATAGTAATATCCGATCATTTCAAGCCATATTTATGCTTTTTATCTTCTATTAAACTTGTAAACTTGCACAAGCAAGTTTGTGAACTAGCTATCATTCAGCAATAATAATTCAATTATTTAATAATCTATTGGAAATTATTTGAACTATTAGCATCATAAACTCCTTTGAAAACATTCCTGGCTAGTTATCATAATTGGCTTAATTATAATGTAACTTAGGCTTAAATTTTATTAATACTGATAATTATAATGATAATGATGGTAATATTCAAGGTTGGTTTCTTTCAAATAGCTTAGGCTTGATAAATATGCAATGCTAGTTTGACAACATTTGTTATAATTTTAAAATTAGCTGAAAATTCTTTGAATATTACTATTTCTAATAAATATTATAACATCAGAGATCAGTTTCTTAATGCCATATTATTTATCATTTTATCAAATTATTGCATGACTGCTTGTTTTTTTTGAAAATCATAACATTAGACAGTCCTTTTTATCTTTCATTTATTTCATTTGATTGTCATAACTTTGTATTCTGTTGCTCCGATAATTGTTTAGGAATAATTTTCTGACTAATTAATAATTTATTTTGTTTGATTATCGTAACTTTGTATCCTGTTGCTCTGATAACTGTTTAAGAGCAATTATCTGATTAATTAAGAAAAACATGTGAAAAGTGAATTGTTAGAAAGATAATCACTGTTCGAACTTTTCCATAACATCTCATTTCGGTTGAATTTCCTCTCAGACAATATTGAATTTAGGAAGTTTTTTGCAATTTATCATTTGTCATTTCTCATTTTTTTAGATATTGATCTTCCAATTTGACATGAAGTTATAATGATTGATATGCCCAATTTTCGATTTCCTGATAACATAACTGATAAAACACATGATTTTGTGATAATTATTGTAAATGTTTTGCTTTCCCTCCTTTCATCGAATTATCACAGATTATCACATTGTCACAGTGAACTGCGGGACACATATAATACGATGATACTGGCCATTACTATTTTCCTTATTTTCTACATTGTTTGTAGATCCCTGCAGATTAGTTACAAAGGAACTCTCAAATACATATTCAAAAACTTAAAAGAGCAATTATCAGTGATAAAAGATTAAATTTATTCGAGCAATTATCAGTGATAATAAATTAAATTTATCCGACTCCATTTCTTCGTATCATAGAAATAACAATAGTATTATTGAAGATGCTTTGAAGTAAATGATAAAATACTACTCTGATGATAATTAATTTCTAATAAATTACTCACAACAGTAAAATTGAAGAATTAAGTGAAATTAATCAATAATTACAAATACTAAGTAGCAATGAATATTTCATCGTTAAATATTAAAATTTGATATGATATATGTTTATTTATATCGTATCATCTCGAATTGTTTAGTGTAATATGTTTTTTTATTGCATAAACCCTGAATACATATCCGAATATATCGATGAATACCAGATCAAACTATCGACGACTGAATTTGTTGATCATCTACTTAACTAGACATCATATTTGATATGATATGCTTCGTAAATTAATTTCTGAAACATTATATGCTCATCTTAGTTTTTTTTTTCGTTTTTTTTCTTTTTTTTTTTTATTACAATATCGCAGAAACATCGTAACTTCAAAATCGCAAAAAGAAGATTCAGAATTGCAGAGTTTTTGCAATAGCAGTTTATTTTTATCACTCGTTATTGCGAAGTAATATGTAGAATGATTGATTGCGATTGATCGCCACTCATCATTATCAATTAAAGTTAATCATGTCAAATGCGCGATATACTTCCCCTTAACTTATTTATTACTGATAATTGTAAGTTTTTCGAAATAAAAAAAAAGGAAAAAATTCAATAAAATTCCAATAGTTTTCAGTGCAAATTTTTAACAAAAAATATTCAAAAAAAAAAAAAAAAATTTCATAAAAGAACAATCATTTCAATCTGACCTTCAAATACTATAAATAATTATCAGTAACCCGATTAAAATACATCGATAGAAATAGAAGTGATATAAAATTTCAATGACATCATCTAATGAATATTTGTAAATGAAGAGAGAGATGGAAATGACGTATACATAAAAATTATTACATTTTAAGGGCAGAAAAATGCATTCTAAAAAATTATTCTGTTAGCATCATCAAAAAAAAAAAAAAAAAAAAAAAGAAATCGAAGAGTGAAATCCTTTCACACTTTTCGGAACAACAACAATTCTCAGTTAATTTTCATGATAAAAAAATTTACTGTCAATTCAAGAAGTTCTATTCAATGACATTTTACACTTTTTTTTTTTATTCCGAAAATCATTCCGGCATATTATCGTCTTTTTTTCTTGTTCAAGTTATTTCCTATACATTGTTATCCGCCAAATTTTTCGCTGGGAAAATAGAAATTTTCCGCCGAAAGATAAAATTAACGAAAAAAAAAAGGAAAAAAAATGAAATTATCGAAATAATTTGCCTCAATATTTTTAGAATTCGAACATATCAATAGATCCGAATAATTAGATATTATTATTTGGGAATTCGAAACATCTCGAATAAATATTGAATTAGACTTTTTGATATTTCATGGAATTCATTGATCTCAAAAGAAAAAAAAAAAGAGGAACTGTCCATAAAAATTCATCGTTTTAATTTCTGAAAAGTTTTCAGAAGACAAGAAAAAGTTAGTCAATCATTTTTTTTTTGACAAAAGTTTGTGAGCCTTAAGGCTTGCAATTTAAACCGTATTGATTGTGCCTCATCTTTGCTATCCACCAACTTCATCCCCTTTCTTCCTAACTTTTTTCCTTTCTTTCGACGCCTTCAAATTCTTACAAATTTGAATTTTCAGTTGTTTGAAAACGAATCAATCGATGAAACGTTAGGTCTGTTTTAATATTGCCAAGCCAATAACACAACAATAGTCTTAACTATTAATTATAGTACAAAATTTTTGAGATGAAAGTTTCAAAAAAAAAAAGAAAAATGCAGCGAACTGATAGTAAAGCATTTAAAAATTATTATCAGACTTCACAGGCCTTTTTTGTTATATTGATAAAATTCTTCTAGTGCCTACACAAAATTTTCACCAATAAAACTTCTGATCATTGTTATACGCAGCATACGTGTCGTCGTAAATGTCATACGTGAATGTCATGCGTCGTCGTAAATGTCATACGCCTTTTCTCGCATAACTTCATCATATATTTTCCACTTTATAACTGAGAACACAATTTACATGCAAATTTTAATTTCTTTTTTTCTTTTTGAAAAATTCTACTTTTGCTTTTTTAAGGAAATTGATTCTGTTGCAATTGGTTATTCGTCTCCGTTCTTATAAACCTTTATTAAAAAATGCACTTTACTTGTTTGCTGTTAAAAAAAATTTGAGCAGAAAAAAAAAAAACAAAAAAAAAACAAAAAAAAATTTTCTTGTTTTAAGCGATTGTAGTTGTAAAATTGTTAGTTTACGCCATGCAATATCAATTTGAAAATTAGTAATTGCAAAAATAAGTATTGAATTTTTGAATGATACTGCTGATCATTGATCTCTTTATCAAAACATAATTATTATATTACAATTTCAATATGTTTTCTTCAACTGTTCAAGTTAGATTTAAATCAACTTAATCTTGTTAAATGAATAGTAAAATGAACTAACTTTAAATTTATCCGATTTTTTGCCAATATTTTTACGGTGGAATTTAAATCTGAATGAACTTTATCAAATTTTTGACTGTCAAATTTCATTACAAAAAATATACAAATTTTATTTCATTTCAAGTTTTTTACGTAATGTAAGAAAATTATTAATTGTTTAAATTTTAATTTTAACGAAGCAAAATTAATGGTTCGAAGAATCGATAAAAAACTTCATTTTCCACTTTTTTTCTTTTCTTTTTGTGAGGGATTTATTTTTAAAATACCTCTCCTTTAAGATACCGGCCGAGTGATTTACGAAGAATGTTAATTAATTAATTTTAATTAGTTTCTCCTGACTTTTCTTATCGTTTTTTTATTTCCGTTTCGAAATCTATCTATTATCGATAGCTATCACACGAGAGCGATCAGTTTATTTTTTTCGAACCATTTAATTAAATATTTGCAGAATATAATTAGATATTTTAAACATTTATTAATTAAATATTAAATATTTGTAATTAGATATATTTACGAACATATTACAAATGAAAAGAAAATGTCTACTCAATATTTCTTAATTAATATATAACAAACAGTTTACTTTTTCGAACTGCTTAATTAAACATTTGTAAGAGCTGCTTAATCAAATATTTGTTTAATTAAATACTTAATTAAATATTTTCGAACTGTTTAATTAAATATTCGCAATGTATTTGCAAACAGTCAATTAAACATTAAATATTTAAGTTAAACATTCGCAACTTAATTAATGCCTTAATTAAACATTTGCATTTGTCGACACTAGAAATCTACTGCATTCAGCATTGCTTGTTTAATTAGTTTGTTTCAAGGCTCGTGATGATAACTGAGATAAAATCCCAACAAAAGCTAAATTAATTTGTAAGTTTATTTAATCGATAAAATACATATAAACTTTTCAAGTTTTCTTGAAGACAGTCTTCATGATCGAATGTTGAGAAATCGATTGTCAAATTATAAATCAATTAATTGATTACAAATTAATTAATTAACTTTTCTTATGATCATTTAATTGATCATAAACTTCTTCCACATACAGTAGCTATAAGCCTAAAATCCTTTTCTGCCTTCCTATCATTTGCAAAGTTTATAATAAACTCATTAGATTCTTAAACTTTATTGTTTTAAATTACTTTTTGAATTTAAGTAATCAAGTATTCACAAAATATGGGTTTTCTAGACTTGTAACTACTGTATGTGGAAAAATTTGTCGGGAGAGAATGCTCGAAGAAAGCTTTTGTTCAAATATATGTATATTTATTGATGAGTCATCGATTACTATTGATGAATCATGCTATTTCATCACCATATCAATTAGTCACACTCAATGAGGATCATAGCCCAGTTGCATGAGCTATGATGGCCAGTCAATATTGCTTGGCCAAGCTATTTCAGGCCTCACCAATTTTGAGTCCCAATATCGCTTTCCCATAGCTTCTCTGCAGTCTTCTTGCTTTCGTTATAATTTAACAAAGTAAAATCTTGAAATCATTGCTTTTTTTTTCTGAAAAATGTGAAATATTGATTTTATCATTTTATTTCGATGAGTCAGCAATGGATGTGTCAGATATTTTTGAATGATAAGCCCAAATGCTTCAAATTTAAAGTGTAGCTTGCAGCAGTAATATTATCAGTATTTTAACATTCATTCATTATTATTATTAATTATTTCATTTCCCGATTTGATGTTCAGAGCATAACGAATCTTAAAATTAATCATTCAAAATTATCATTTTTAGAATTTCGATTAGTTCTCAGCCATAGTTTAACATATTTTTAAGGTAGAGATTTTTAAATAATTTTGAATCTATTGGTCGAAGTAAAAAATTGAGATATTATAATATTTTTGCTAATTACTCTTATCATATGCATCATTAATCATTATCATTTTTATCAGTGTAGATCATTCATACTACTATACCTTATACGATTCTGTCAACATCAAACCGTGAAATGAGAGATGGAATATTCATCGAATTCACCAATAATTCGCATAAACATAGTGAATTATAGTGTCGATGACCTTGTTGTCACACATTTATAGGACAATTGTGAATAATTTTCCCTCTCCGAAGAGAGATTAATTCGCTTGGAAGAATACTGGACGGAGTCATTGATGTCAGCAATGATTTGTGTCGACCAAATGAATAATTAATTAATTTTAAAACTGACATTCTAATTGAGTACAACTAATTAAGATAACAGGCAGATAGTATCAGTTTTCGGATAGAACTATGAAACAAATAACTTTGCATCTTACTTTTCTTTCTTTTTTTCCCGCAAATCAATGAAATTCAACTTGGCAATTCGTTGTCAAACTTGATTTCAAATTACTATCAATTGATTTGATAACGATCAATATTCATTCTTTTGTAAAAGAAATTTTGTTTTTTTTTTCTTTAATATATTTTCAATATCTTCAAATCTATCATCCATTTTAAAAGTCCGTCTTCTCTGCCTAAACTTCTAATTAATGAGCGAGATTTTTGGCCAAAGAATTTTCTTTCCGACAGATTTTCTTTTTTCTTTTTTTTTTCTCTTCCGAGAGAAAGAATTATTGAATTTCTTCTTCTTTCTTCTCAAAAACAAACAGAAGAAAAAAGAGAAAAGTGGAATGGAATGGAAGTGCAACAATCTGGAAACGTCAGATTTGCGGCAATTTATCTCGAATTGCATTGAAAGCAAACAAAAGTTTCGATCCAATTGTCGTCACAATTCACAACAAGTTTACAACCACCCCGTCGTGCGCCTTTCATTCCTCCTCCTTCCATCAATAGTTCAAGAGCATTCCTTCCTTTCCTTCCGATCCTCCTCCTCTTCCTCCTCTTTCCGATTTTTATGAGTTTTCAGACGAACCAAACCGGCAATCTTCATTCAGTTTTCCTTCCTCTTATCAGAATCATTTCTTTTTATCAGAAGACAATTATGGCTAGGATATTTGTGACATATATTTCAACATTATCAGGCAATTGATCATTATTTGATAAATTTTTAAACTTTACAACTTTTGTAAGGCAACTATCTTTCATTACTTTCATTCAAATTTTGATATATTATCAGCATGATTCAAGAATTGAATAAGTATGGATATTAATACAAATCGACAATCTTCATCAAATTTTCCTACGTCTTATCAAAATCACTTTTTTTTAACTGGTATTTTTTTTTATCACCGTTTTATCATGGCAAATAACTACGATAATTAGTGACATACACATGGACAATATCAGGCAATCAATCAATAATCAATAAGTTTTTAAACTATACAAATTTGTAAGGTGAACATCTTTCATAATTTCATACAAATTTTGATATATTATCAGCAAGTGATTATTGAATAAGTATGTCTATTATCTTATATGAGACTTTTGCACTGAATATCCGGAATATTATTAGTGATTCGGTTTTTATCAAAGTATTAGTAATTCGGTTTTTGAAACTTATCAGTGGGAATCATAAAATTTAAACTTGTTATTGTTTTTATGAAAAAATATTTGTTGATAATCTCTGTTCACTTGATGATATGAGAAATATTGTGATTGAATCCTTCTTCATTCATAAATCAGAATTTTCGGCATTTCTGATGTTGTTTGTGCGGAAAATCAAAAGTGGGTAATGATATGTTGGAGAAGCATTTGTTTCTGTTTGTTCTATTTATAAATTATCAATGAATTCAATAAAATAGATGACATTGTTTATATCAACTTTAAACATTTGAACAAACAAACTTATTTAAAAAATTTAATCAAAAGTTTTGGGAGTAGACAGTTAAAATACAATTTTTGGAATTAAAATACAAAAATACAGTTCAAGGAATTAAAATACAGTTTTTGCTGGAAAATACATTATTTTAAATTTTAATAATTTGCGAAATTTTTATCATTCAAATTACGCTTAATTCCAAGATGTAATATTTCAGCAGAGTAAAATTTATATTCTGAATATTGTACTCATGATTCATCTCTATTTCTAATTCATTTCAATTTTTAATTTAGAGAATGAAATTCAGTAGACATGTCATTGCAATACAAAAAATTGAATTTCAATTTCATCATTTTTTTTTTTTTTTTGTATTTTGTCGAATGTGAATTTTAATCGATTACAGTGGTCTGAATCATGCAATTTCTTGTTTTTCATTGAATTTAATTAAGTTTATTGTTTCAGCTATTGTGAATAATTAAATCGATGCTCATTAATGTTCAATATTATTTATAAACGAAACTTCTGAAGTATTTTTTTGAAGTAGTTCAAAAATACAAATTAAAATCGTACTTTACGAATGATTCAAATATTTTCAACTAAACACGTTTACAGTAATTGTAATTGTGATGGTGGTAAATTACAGTAACAAATAATTCAGTTCCTATCGATAATGATAGTAATAAACGATTCATACTGTAGAAATAGTACCATCAAGCATCATCGGACAGCAATAATTCAGGACATTCTATTGAAATATCTTGCATTTGCTAATAATAAGTAAATTGAGTAAATTTAACAAGATAATTGCCGAAGTAATAAGTAAATTGCTAGTACGCACGATAAAAAATAATAATAGTAATAATAATGATCAGGATCGTAATATCCATGATAATAATAGGTAGACTGGAAATAAGAATTAATTTCATTTTTTTATTTCAATTTTAAAATTGATTATTTTCAAATACCCTCTGAAGCACTGGATAGTCATTTTCGAATTCCTTCGGGAATTTTATGAGTCGATTTTAATTCGTTTCTTTAACTGACTCATTTTTTTCTTTTTGCTATCAAAATGGAATACTATTTGCAGTCAGATACAATATGTAATATTCGAGTTTTTTTTTATTTTTTGAGCAAAAATTCCTAAAATGTTAGTATTAGATTTGAAAAAAACAATTGAAATCAATTTTTTTGGCAATTTTTTATTTTGCATTTATAAAAATTCCATTTCGATGAGATTTCGATTTTCATTTGAATTGAACTTCGATGAGATATTGTTCAAATGAGATAAACTTTTCCGATTCATTCTCTTGTCTCGATAAATGAAATTTGATTAATAAATAAGTCAAATTAATTTAATTGATTGAATCTATCTTCAATTGAACTGAACTTTTGATTCATTCTCTTCTTATTTATTAATTCAGATTAATTCAAATTAATCGAATTCAATTATTTTGCATATTTATTTATTGCTATATTCCTTCGATGCTATCAAACTTTTTTTTTTGGTATTTTTAGTTTCGAAAATGAGGACAAAAAAGCCTTTATTGATACAGTACAGACAATTTGTCTTTTCATTCTACTTTTTTCTACCATTTATCTTTTCATCTTAAATTAGCATCACTGATTGAGCAGGCTTTTTCAACCAAAAATTTCAAGCCATCTGGAAGATATGAGAAGCAAAAAAGATGCTAAAATTTTTTCAAAAAAACTTTTCCTAGAAAAATGCTAAATTTTTGTTGATAACTAATTTCATATCAGATTTATCTAAATCTGATAAGTGTAAAATTAAGTTATGATCAAAATAACATACAATCGTGAAGAAATAGAAAAGTTGTTTAGAAAAGAAAACTTTTTTTTTCCTTTTCGTTTTTCCTTCAAACTTCTTTTTTTTCAAACTTTTTCGAAAAAAAAGTAAAATTTTTTCTTCCAAACTTTTCCAGATAGTTGTAAAACAAAACATATTGATAAATTTTGAAGCATTTTTGCAGTCTGCAAATTTCCAAATTTCAATTTGTCTCTCAAGCAGTCTGGAAAAAAAAATTCACTGCATAGAACTTGAAACAATAAATTAGATGTGACTTTTTCTTTTCCGAAAACCGGAAAGAACGAGTGTTATTTTTTTTCAAATTCACCGATAACTTCAGATTTTTTATTCTTCAGGTTTTTTGGTTTTTCTGAACAAGAAGAAATTCATTTCTTTTTTTCCGCAATTTATTATAAAAAGAAATTCATCATTTCGACTGGAATCGATATTTATATTTGAAATGGATAAATCTCGATAAATCGAATATATTCTTAATGAATGAAATATAGAAATGGTTCTTAATTTCATATCTAATTAGTAATTTTTTATAAAAATCTGCAATGAAAGTTCTACTTTTTCCGTTAGTGATGTTTTATTTAATAACCTTTATTATTACAGGAAAAAAGTTTCTCGAGTGTTCAAAATGACATCATTCCATAAAAGTAACAAGGGAATGAAATTAAATTTGCTTCAAAGAACATATCATTTCATATTGATTTTTTTTAAAGTTAAATATTAAGCCTGAATATTTCTTTGAACATATTTTTTAAATCTTTAAACAATCTTCACTTAATTTTTTTTTATTATTTAAAAATTTTGAAAATATGTTCATCATGTATGAATATTTCATCAAAGCACAAAAATTGAATTTCGAGAAAGAATGTTTTCGTAGGAAATTAAACTTAGTATGCTAATTTCTTCTTTTTCAGCCTCTTAGGTTCCATTTCAATATTGAATTTAAAATTAATTTCACATTTCCTTAACTTTCATTTTAGTATTGAATTTAAAATTGATTAAATTCCACTTTAGTACTAGATTTAAAATTGATTTCATATTTTTATCTCTTTTTGCTTCCCTTTCAGGCGGATTTATTTATTTCGAAAGAGCTCTTCGTTCAATTTCTATATTGCTAATTGTTGTTAAGAGATGAAGAAATGCATTTTACGATTCTTCAACTTGTATAATGATCAACGTTATCCCAATTAAACTTATCTATCGAAAGGACAGATTTGCTATTAGTTTTATTGATTTTGAGACATAAAAATTGAATGAAATAGAAGACAACTTCAAATAAACAACTTTTTAAATGTTTTTTGTGAGAAGAAATTCACAATAATGATAATAAAATAGAATAATGCCGAGTATATGATATGATAAATCATAAAAATTTTAAAATTTAAAAGAATAAAAAAGAATGCCAAGTTGTTGTTGTTGTTTTTTTCTTTTGCTTCATACTTATTGACTGAAAGCATTTTTGAAAATTTTAAACATTTTAAGCTTTCTCAAAATTCCTTTCGAAGTTATTTGTTGAAAATAAATCCAATGCTTTTATTGTTTTCCATAGCATTCGATATATAATCTTATAAATTTCAAAATTTAAAAGGATAAGAAAAAATGCCAAATTCAACTGATTTATAGTGTAGCATTTTTTTTTCTTTCTAGAAAAAGTTGAAAGAAGAATAATTCTAAGTTCTTATTTTCCGTCAATTATGGTTAATTTAATCTTTCAAACTTTATTGTATTGTTAAATAACAAACTTTTTTTTTTCTAATTTTCAAGAATTTTATTGTATCAAAAAAAAAAAAAGAAATATTTCCATGGCAACCAACAGAATCAAGAATTTTCAATGCCGCTTTCATTGATAAATTGCCGAAACAGTGTCTAAACTTATCTTTTCAATAGTTTAATGATACTTACTTTATCTTCTCTTACAAATGTCTTCAAAATGTCATCTTAGATTATTTTGTGCAGAATGAAATTATAAAAGTCTCATTCGCTTTAAATTGCGTTATTCGCTTTTAAATTGCGATGCAAAATAATTTATTTTATTTTCTAATTTGTGTATTTATTTGATAAACAAATGAATAGATTGGAAATAATTTTTGCAAATGTTTCAAGAAAGAATTGTAAACTTAATTTATATCACAAACTATGAATTTAATTTATTATTCGTCAGGAATTATAAACTTAATTAAAATGTAAATTTAATTCGTATATTTGTCACGAAGATGTGAGCATCGAAAGAACTGTAAATTTTAATTTGTACTGTAAACTAGGAACTTAATTTGTATATTCGTCAGAAATCGTCAACTTAATTGAACTGTAAAACTTGATTAGTATATTCGTCAAGAAGATGTAAGCATCAAATAGTTGCAAAAGTAATTTTACGATATTGAATATACTAATCAAATTTTAAATTGGGAAAAATATTTTCGAGTTTATCAATAATCCGTTAATTAGCTATGCAAAATTTTCTTGATGCTACTACTTGTTTACAGTATTTTTAAACTTTTAAGCAATTAATTACAGAAATAGTTTAATGATAGAATTAGACGAACAAATGGGTATGACAAAAACGAGAAAAAGTTAGTGTTTGAGAAATAGTTCATAGATGATTGAATTCTTTCAAGAATGTACGCAATAGAGATACTTTTAAAGTTAACATTGTAATTTTTTCCTTAACAAATTTCTTTTCGACTGTTGAAATTCATTTAAATTAAAAAAAAACAGTTACGTTAAGAAATCGAGAAAATTTTTATTTAGAAGACAAAAATCGGGAATCCGGTAGGATAATTAATTAATGAATCACCATTTGATCAATCAGCGTATTCTACTTTACACAGATTATAAGTATTATAGGCAAATAGATCAATCAATCAATCAATCAATTGATAGAGTTATAAAAATTTGTTGATTAGGTAAAATTTGAAGCAGTTGACATATTATTTTGACTTAGATTCATTTACTAAATTACTTGCCAACTAAATTATTTTGTTCAGTCAAATACTTCAAAAAAAAAAAAAAAAAAAAATGAAAAAATAAAACGATTAATAATGGGATGGAGCAGACAAGTGCAGCTTTTGATAACAGATGATCAGATTTTATTACATGATTTGAAATAAAAAGAATGAATGATTCAGTTTATTTCCATCAAATTTCTTTCTTTATTTCAATTTCTCAGTGAATGTTTATTGATATCATCTATTCATCATTAAATCTCTAGCTTTAAATTTAAAATTAATTCAGATTGGCTGGACTTCTACCTCTGTCTGGCTCCACCAATTTTAATAGCAGTAGTCTGAAGCCAATGCCTAGGATGATAATATGAGCCAAGGATAAAATATATATCTGGATGATGATAATATATATCTACTAGAAGTGTTTATTATTTTTTAATCGGAAATTTTCTTAATTTCTTCCAAATCTTTTTTTTTTTTGCCTAAATTGCGATATTTTTATCGCAGAATTGGATACTCTCCAGAATCATAATGATTTGAAGTATGCCGAAAAGTTGAATGGTTCTTGGCCAAACAGTGTAAATCATCGATAGCTAATGAAATTTCAGAGATCTGTACAACCGGAACAATCGAAAGATCTATAATTCTAATTGAAAAGTAAGTTTTACTAGAAATCCTGACTATAATATGTGATCTGTATATTATCAAATATGATATCAGTCGTCATTAACAAATATTATTTCTCTAATTTTTTCTTTTTTTTTTTTTTTAATCACTTCAACAATAAGTAAAGTTTAAGAAATTGAATATCATTCAAAAATTCCTGAGAATATTATGGAAATGGATCGACCCATTTGTTATTTATTTTCATTTTTTAATGAAAATTTTCTGGAAACTGAAAACAGATGATTGAATAATTCTATAAATAAATATAAATATATTTATATATTTATTTATTTATATATACAGGCAGAAACCTTCAACATCTAGAAATTCATTTGATTGAATTCATTTGTTTACTCGAAGATAAATCTAATTTTTTTATTCTTAAAAAAAAGCTCCGACATTTTTTTCATTTCAAAAGATATTTTTTTTTTTAAATTCCATTAGTGTCAGTTTTGCTATATGCATTTTTTCTTTATTTTTTTATTTAGAAATAAACATTTTTTGCTCATTCTTATTCCTTGTCGAAATAAAAACAAATATATTTCCTTGCTATTTAAAAACCCAGTTGGAAAGAATTTTTTTTTGTTCCCAAGAAACATAAAATTTCAGAGATTAGTTTTTGAAACGGAGAATAAAATTTTGAGAAGAAAAGTTGGAACATCGAGAATCGTTTTCATTTTTTTGGATTAAAAATTATGTTTTTATTGAAGAGAAAATCTTTTTTTGCTATTAAGATTCTCTTCGAAAAATTAAATTTTGATGAAATATACCTGGTATTCCACGAATTGATCTGTAAAATTCTGAAAACGGTTAAAATAAATGAAACCAAATTCTTTTGAAATATAAATTATTTATTCTCATGAAATCTGACCTGGATATTTCAAGCAAGGGTCAGAGGGCATTATTTCAAGCTAGGCTTCGAATAATTGCTAAAGTATGCTAGAGTTTTAATTAAATAAAATATTTTAATCTTCGATTGTCTCAATGAACTATCAAATAATGGTATATCACCGCGAAACATATTTGTGAAAAGACAGGAAATGTCATTGGAAATCTTAGTTTGACTTCAAAATAATTTCAAAGAGCAATTTAAACAGAATTTTATATTATGAAAATTTTTAATAAAAATTATATAAAATAAACTTAGCCTAGTAATATTCTGCATAATCTCAAAATATTCTTACTTTTTCTTTGTTCTGTACCTTAATTTTAGGCTCTTGACAAGCTCATTTTTTTTTTTTTTTTTTTTTATCCAATAAATTTTACTTCCTCTTATGTTTAAAAAAATTTTCAGATTTATTTTGAAATAATGGCATTTGATTGCATCAAATGTCGGTCAAAACAGGAATGTAAATTCTTTTGTTTCTCATCAAAAGTTCCCGTTTGTTGACAATAATTTGGGTGTTAATTTTTGATAAAAGAACGAATGAAAAATATGGTAATACCAAATGAAGACTGTTGAAATGGCTGCTGAAATTGAAGTGTGAATTCTCGAATTGCATTTCTCTCATTTAAAACCAGTTTTTAGAAATTCAAATTCCTAGGTCTTTGCTAGGAATTACAAAAATTTTATCGTCGAGAAGATTTGAGCAATTGCAGGAGCTTAAAATTTTCATCTTTTTCATTTGTATTTTCTATTGGCAGACAAATTTGATCAATTGTTAAAATTAAAATTAAAACTGAAAGAATTGAAATTTACTTGCAAAATTATTATTGAAATGGAGCACCTAGGCGAACAAGTTGATATTACTTTTAAATATTCTCAATTTAGATCACTTACAAATAGCAAACAATATATTTATACTAGGCTAGACTGAAAATTCTCAAAGTTATAAGTTTGTAGATTTCTAAAAATAAACTTGATAGCATGAAAATTTCCTCATTTAATAAACTTAAAACAAGTTGCTATTATATGCGTAAATGTTGACATGCTCACTTCATCTTTTCCTTTCTTTTATTTTTGCCGAAAATAAACTTTCTATGAATTTTTCCATTTCAGCTTGAAATACAATATAACTCATTGCAAACAGCGTACTGTATTCCATCGTAACCTGAAAATAAGAATCATTCTTTCTTAATTTACGATATCCTAAGCCATTCAGATGCGGTACGGTAATAAAAAATGATTAATATTTTTACAGTACATTTCATGATTATGTCTCATTGATTTTTGAGATTTATAAATTAGAGAGATTTCCTTCTTTGCCGTATTTATGCTTTCTATTTTTGAAAAATAGTTGAACTCATAATGGAAACTAACTTTAGTTAAATCTTGACCTTTTAGGACCATGCTTTCTCTTGCATTAGAATCTTCAAAATAACTGAACTCTGTGATAGATTTCACTTTTAAAAATTTAAAAATTAAACGATATGATTGATATATCATTGGATCTGGAAACATTTCCTTGATAATTCCATTTATTGAAATTAGTCATCAAATTTCTATTAATTAGGAAAAAATAAGATTAATAGAAAAGACTAATTACAATGAACGGAAAATGAATGCTATAGAATAGTGGAGAAGACAACAGTCAGAAATGAGAGAGAACGCTTTACAGATGAATCGATAATTTCTAGAAATGAATCGATTAATTGTACTTCCCTTTCCGCTTTCATTTTTGCTTTATCTAGTTGGGAAAGAATTTTGTATTTCTTCGAGAGATTTAGAGATTTTGATCATTAGCAACGATTTTTGATTAATTTTATTGGTGAAATATTAATTAATTAATTAGGATGTCCCGACATATCTCTCCTAAAAGAGATTTTATACGCCTTAGCTTAATTAACGATGCAAAGTTGTGAGATTGGATTTTTTCACAAGTTAGCTATGGTAAACCCCGGTCTGTTACTCGGTGATTTATTCTGAGAAACAAGAGGGCGGGAAACGAATGACTGGAAATTTGGAGAGAAATTTTGTGAAATTCCAATAAATTTGGTGGAATTTCAATAAAATTTATAAAATTTCAAGCAAAAGAGAAATTTTATGAAATTTCAATAACATTTACCCTCTCTTTTAATGTTCAGCGAGCTTTTCATCTACGAATGTTTACGACTTTTGTTTCATTTTTAAACGTTTGTTTCTCGTTTCTGACCAATTTTATTATCATTAACTATGATTTCAGGCTATTCCGGAAGGAATTCATCCACGACGGAGGGTAGCAATAACAACATAGCATCAGTGCTAATAATAGTAACAATAATAACAACTGCCGTAATATCAATAATTCATCATTAATATTAGCAAAGAATTCAAATGATTCAGGGTAAATAAACGATTCAATCCATTATCAATATTTACGAATTGAGTTTGTTAAATAATTGGAATTCATTGTTCTCAGTGATGATTAAGACAGAATATGTTTTAATCAATGACATCATTAAATTATCAGATAATTGAAAATATAGAAATGGTGCTTCTTTTTTAGCCTATAATTCAATTGTAGAAAATATGAGACATCTTTGAACGAACAGATCTAAATTGCTTATAAATATGAAAGAAAAAAATAAGCATAAAAATGATTTAAGCTTTCTTTTCAAAAAATTAAATGCTGATATTGTTTTATAGAACGGATTATAAATTATTTCCTAAGCTTTGAAAGTGAAATAATCATAACGATGTATTCAAAATTATTGGAAATCTATATAATTTGTATTTTTCAGATGCAGATTTGGTGCAGTTGTTGCCGGCAGGGCATTCTGTTGGAAGTATCCGTACCCGTCATCCGTTGATGTATGTATTTTCTGGTGGGAATGAAGATGCTGCATTTTTCTCGGTAAATGGTTTCTCAATACTTCTTGATGGAGGTGACGAAAAAGTCGTCCCATATTGGAATCTGATTCGTAATTATGATAAAAGTGAGTAATTCTGCTGTCATTCACTTTATCTGTTTTTATCTGAATATATATTTTGTCATATTGATGAGGAGATGAATAAGTTAAATATTGCCATTAATATAGTTAAGCGATGGTAAATTAGTTATTCGCTTACTTATATTGACTTTTTTTCTTTATTTGCTCGTTTATTTTTTCATTTTCACATAATTTTTATTTGAATACTTGAATTATTTTACGCAAAAATATCACTTGTGTGCTTCATGTTCCAATTTTATTCGTTGGTAACTGTTGGATTTTTACGTCCTCCTCCTACAGTTGATTGCAAGAAAGAAATCGTGAGAGAAATTTTTGTTTTTATCAAATTAATCTTTTTTTTTTTCAATTTCAGTATCAGCAGCAGTGGTTACTCGCATAAGTCCAAAATGTCTACAAGGAATTTCAGCAATTTTAATGCGAAAATATTTGCAAGAAGTAAATTATTAATACTTTATCTAAGCAGATTGAGCTAAAGTCGAAGATTGATGCGTGAAGCAGCTTAAATCTTTTTTTTTTTTTTTTTTTTTTTGATAAGTTCGAAAGGCAAATTCGAGCTTATGAAATTCTAAGTCTGATAAAATAAGTGGTACTGATGATTTGGATATGATAAAAGGCAGAAAAAAAAAAGAAGTACTGATAGCTTTCATAAAGTTTGCAAATAGTTATTAAAATATAAATCATGGATTTATTAAAAATATTGTAATATAAAATCATTCATATTATATGAAGCTTGAACAAATAAGTAAAAACAAATCTGCAAGTGGCATGATTTTAAAAGATTAGTGTTGGCTTCTAATGTGAATTTAACTATTTCCTAATAGGAAGCAAGTATATGGGAAACAAAAGCAATATTAATCATGGACAAAATGAACATAATTTTGTACATGAAATATTTGAAAGTGAGAAAAAAAGGTAGAAAAGATAACCTAATTTCAGTGTCATCCGAATTTTGGTTCTTTAATATGTAATTTACCACCTTCAAGCATAACAAATGGAGATAGTGAAGCTTCAAAAGTTTTGCGCGCAATGCATGAAGGTCTCCGTGCCGAAGGTCTGAAACCAATTGAAGCTTTCGCTAGCACAAAGCTAGAATCAATAACTTTATATGAGGTTAGTTGCTTTACCAAATAGCTCTTCTAATTTTTTCATTGTTTTTCGAGTTTGTCTATTTCTTGTTTTCGTTTTCATTTTCGGCATGAAAATAGTTTTTCCCGAAATTGATATGATATCAAATTTTGGAATCGGAACTCTAATGATCAGAAAATTAGGAACTGTGGTAAAAGCATGAATAATTTTTGATATTCTATTACATTTAATTTGCAAGAAAATTAAAGTTCCGTAAAAATAATCAATACTTTATCTTTTGCCTTTTCTACTTGTTTAGATTATTTAAATAATTCGATTTCTTTCCTATAGTTTGCAACTGAAAATTGCTCATTTTTCAGGTAATAGGAGAGGGTGCATTGCGGATGATTGTACTAAATCCAGAACGTAATTCGAAAGATCTGATTTCGCTTTTACATGCTCTAAAAACTGACGAAAATATCGAAAAATTCGCTGCTTTAACATCACTAGCATTTCTTTTGGTTTGGTATCCATCAGATCATACTATGCCAGTGTCACGTATTCTTATTACTGGTAAGTTCACATTTTGAAATATTTTGCAGTTTTTGTTTTTTGTTACTTTGAATTTGGGATATTTGTTATCTTTCTCCATATACCAAAAATTATGATTAATTTCTGAGATAATTTTCAAATTAAGAACAGAGCAAAACATGATTTCGGCAACCTATTCGAAAGACAACTTGGGATGAAAAGAATTTAATAATCTTGATGTTCGAATGAATTACATTTCTTTTTTCAAACATTTTTTTCTGTACTTTCCTTTTTTAAGGTGCTTGTTCACTGGAAAAACTTTATGCATCGCTGGAAAAATTGAAGAACGAGGAATACTTACGTTATCCAAAATTTACACAAGCTATGAAGGAGAAATCATCGACTGCTCGTCCAGGCAAAATGATACGGAAACTTGTACCTAGTACATATTTGTTACAATTCTTAGTTTTAAAATTCCATGTAAGGCGATTAAATCCATCAGCGATGTTAATTATCTTTCAATGAAAAATGTGTAGTGCCAAGCAACATTTTTTGCTGTAATATATGTTCCAATGCATTGTAAAGCTTGTTTCACGTCATGGAGATAGAGTAATAGAGAAAAAGGAGAAAAAAATAAATTGAAGTGAAATAAATTAAAATAACATATTTCAAAAATCCTCAAAACTCAATTGGAAAAGTTAATAAACTTTTCACTTTAAAAATAGAGCTTTAAGAACTGGAGATATTTCGTTCTTATTTCCTATCATTCTTTTGTATTACAGCGAAAAATCTCCCCAATTCATCATCATCACGTTCTGCTTCGCTGCAAACGGCAACTCTTTCTGCACCTGGTGAACCACTGAAAAAAGTAGTTAAGTCAGTTTTTTCTTTTTTCAGTCATAGGGTTTAATTCTATCCTCTTTAGAAGCAAGCTTTGATTTCTTATCCCCAACTGGATTTTGCAGATTTAATTTAAATTTCGAAATTTTTTGAATAATTTTCGATAGAATAATTTGTTTCAGACAACCACTGGCAGGAGCTGCACAGTCACGAATTACTGCGAATGCAAAGAGACCAATCACAGAATCAACAAGGACATCCGCTATAAGCAGTAATAAATCTCACACTCCGGAAACTAAATTAGGAAGCAAATCAGGAAAATCTAGACCTAGCGATCCGAAAAAAAATTCTACTCTCGAAATTAAGCCAAAAGAAAATGAGATAGGAAAAACGAAACTAGCCGATAAAACTGGGGTGAAAACTGCAGTAGCAAAAGTAAGTTCATTTCATCATTCTTATTTGCATCGTATGATTAGCTATAAGTCTATAGTTTTATTCGATTTACATAAAATAAAAAATACATGAAGTGTCTTGTGATTATTCTATATCTTCGAAGAAGTTTTATTTGTTTTCAATAGCATAATAGAATTTAAAAATTTTGAATTAGTTTTCAAAACGCATCTTACCAACATGTTGGCATAGAATTTTCAATTTTTTTCTTTTTATTCAAGAAATGTTATTGTTTCAGGAGAAGGCTCAAAATTCAGATGAAGTTTCAATAAGTGCACAATGTACTAAATTATTACAAAATCCAGCAGCATCAACTGACCTATCGTCTTCAAGTAATGCACAGAAGGCAGGAAGTCCATCACATCCCGAAGACTCTTTTGAAATGGAAGATAAGACTCCCCTATCTCCCAAAATTCCACAAATTCCTAAAAATTCATTTCAACCCCAAGTTCCGGAAGACAATGGTTTGCTAGATGGCATTGAAGAACCGATGAAAGTACGTAAAATTAGTATGGATTTTTCAAACGAAGATATGAATTTTGGTGAAAATTTCTTGGAAGAGAAGACAGTAAGTTTACCAGGTTTAATGATATTAACAAACAATATTATTTTATAGTCAGTCTGAAATTTTATAATTTTTTAAACATATTTTGAAGTTACTAGCAATAAGTTTTGAATTCAGGGGATTCCTGGAAAACAATTCGATCCATTAGACTCGGCATTATCATCAGAGGACACACCATTACTTGATTCTACACCGATGACACCATCAGCGCCATCAGTTATATCAGCTGATATGATCCAAAATTCTTCAGATGCATCCTCTTCCTCGAAAGAAAGTCATGATTATGGAAGTGTTAGCAAAGCTGCAGCCCATAATCGAGAATTTATGCATAAAGACAGTTTGCAAGGTATCTTTCCTGAATGGATTTTCTTTTTTAGATTGCATTTTTGATTCTTTTCTATTTTTCTTATTTTATCTCTCGTTTCTTTCCCGTTTTTTAAATATCTCGTTTGAATACGCTTTATTTAAGAATAGTTTGCTTTTTTTTTTTTTAGATTTATTTGGTGACGATATTTCTCCATTTATGGCCGGCCTCGTAACCGGAATTGTTGATGACCCTTCAACCACACTGCAGGAGGTATTATTTTTTTGAGCACTGATTTATTCGAATTTTTAGAAAGAGCTAAATAAATATTTAGAACTTAACAAAGAGGTCGAAATGTCTCTTTTGTTTTCTCTATCATTTGTCCTCGAGTGTCATATTTCCGGCTAATTTCTGAGTGCCCTGTCTTTAACTATGAACGACAAAATGAGAAGAAAATATCCGTTGGTTTATTATTTCGTACTCATAATATGTGTTATGCGGAACTTAAGATTAGAAATGCGAAATAATTATAGGTGTAAGTATTTTAGCAATAAAAAACGAAAAAAAAAAAAAAACAAGTATTTTAGTTGCCATCAATAAATAACAATGAACCTGAAATTCCGAAATCTTCGGAAACGCTCCTATCATTAAATAAGCTTAATAATGGAACACTGGAGCAAGTGCAGGATAATAAACGTGAAGAGACTGAAAGAACAATGATTTTACGTGAGGAGGTTGAAAAGGTAAGGATTTTAACTATTTTACTAGTTCTATAGCAATTTTCATTTGAAGATATTAGCCTATTATATGCATTATGTAAGTTTATTTATGCAAGATAATTTTTTCTAATCATCTGAACAAATTCGTTTTTAAATGGGTTGCCTTTTTGCATTCCAAAAAAAATTGATAATTTAAGTTCCAACATTTTGAACTTGTATTTAGAGTATTTTTCTAGATACAGGCATCATCCGGCATAAAGCGTGAAGAATTCTCGATTCGAAGCAGCGGTTCAAGTGATTCTGTTACTGCTCAGGTTGTTTGGAAATTCTTTCTGTAATTCGAAAAAGTGATAAGATCAGTACAAAATAGCATTATTATTTATTTAAATATATTCAGTATATCTGGGATTTTGTAACTGTTGAGTATCAAAATAGAATGAGGAATAAAGATCTTAATGATGAGCTGTACTTTCCTTCTTGTTATGCATTATCTCCAAAACAGTATGAAATTGAGATGGCATAATTATTATGTGTATATAATCGAAATTTAAGGTAGAGTGCGAAAATTTATTTAAGGAACTATTTGCTAAAGTTATTCTTCGTAATGGGTCAATTTTCAGCCTGATTCAGCTCTAGATGAGGTAATCGATTCGCTATTCGAAGCATCAAAAATGGTCGATAACGCAAGAAAAACGGCGGATGAATTAGAGCATCATGTCCAAGATCCAACAACACAAGTAATCAATAATGTCCATTCAACAGCGGCGGCTGATATAACGAGTTGCATGGAACAATTGACAACTGTCAAGGATGTATTTGATGGACAAGTCACTAGTATAACTCATGATATCAATGATAATGCCAATGCGCTTGCGGTAGACTTTAATATAATCTGGATGTTGTTTTTAATTAAGTCGTTTAACCTATCCCCTAATATAGCAAGATGATACGAAAGTTTATGATTCCTGTTTGGAGTCTCTCCCATAGATTAAACCAGGATGTTGGCTATCTTGGTTTAGGTATGCGGTTTTTATTAACTACCACATTAGAATTATAGTTTGGATATTCTGAGACAAAAGTTTCTTTATACTTTACAAGTAATTTTAAAAAATAAGGGAACATCTGATCGACGATTATTAGTATTCAACTGCCAAAACAAAAAAAAAAATGTATTCTAAAGGTCAAATTTCACGAATAGTAGTCGTGCTCTTTCTAGTTGTATCTTCGCTTATCTTTTATCATCTTCGCAGCATTTTACATTTTAGAATCAAAATGCTTATGAAGAAAAGAGAGCAGAAGAAATGTACCTTCCACCGATGACAAGTGCCGCTCGAGCACGTGCGAAACCAGTCGTTAATGGTGCAAAAACCAAACCCAAGTTATCCCAACCGCTTTATTTCGATATTGTTTTTGTCCCACATCACGGCGCCCATCCTATACTGAAAGATGAAGAAGCAGCGAAAGCATTCGTAACTAGTATTCGATCCAGGTTTGCATCAGTGATTTGTTTTTTGCAGATTTATCGAAAAATCAGTCGTTTGCTACAAATTTATCTTTAAAGGATTGCAGTTATGAATATAACAATGATTTTATTTAAGTTTTGTATGGTCTTGTTGAGGCCTTGTTTTATTGAAGTATTCTGATGTTTGCGAATTAACATCTGTGTATTTGAATGTAGATTGCAAAAAAAAAAAAAAAAAAAAAACATTCTGAATATTTTTCATGATTTATTCGATGTCTGGTGTATTATTTTTATTAGAACTGATTTTACTGTAGATTATTTGAAACAGATTTGAACAGTTAAAAATATCTTACATTGATTAATTGTATGAGAATGCTTCTGATAATGATGTTGATGTTTTATTTTGTAATATTTACGTTTTTTTAGGCGTTATGTGCTTAGTGGAAAGAATTCAATACGAACATATTTTATCGATGGTCTTATTGCTGGTAAAGCCGCATGGAATAAACCAGGTTAATTTAGCCACAACTACAATCAGAAAAAAAAAAAAAACAAAAACAAAAAAAAACGTGACTGTACAAAAACAAATAAGGCAAAAAACAAAGTATAAAAAATCAAATAATAACAAGAACTAATCTTTTCAACCTGCTGACCATAACCTAACAAAAACTCTCCACCATACAGTATAATCGAGGACACAATCAAATAACTATGTTGATTAGATCAGCATAAATCATATTAAAAAACAAATAGAAATCATTGAATGATTTAATAAGTCGAAATTGTTGAGGGACTTTTTTTTTTTTTAAATAGAAAGAAGTGAGAAAAATTATATAAAAGTAATTTCTTGTTGTTTTTTATGCTGTTATTTTGTATAATTCTGAATTTGTAGAGCTTGAAGTGGATGTGCTTCCAACACATGACAGCGATGAATTGACATTGTATAGCCGTGAAAAAGCAAGTTTTTACTTTTCTGTCTAAATATGCTACAATTGGAAGAGTTTTTTCTTTTTGCTCTATCAAAAGAATAAGTGATGCTGTAAATGCAGCAGCGTCAACGAAAAAGTAATGTGAGAGAATCTAACATGATATACTGCAACAAAAGCATATAGGCAAGATAAAATGGAAAGAATCGTATAAGTACGGTGAAACAGGTTGAAGCATATGGGCAAGATGAAACAGACTGATAGAACTATCGATAAAGCAATTAGGTAAATTAGGTTGAGTAATTTTGAGCAAACATCTGAAGTTTTATTCAGAAAATATGTAGTCCTAACTTGTTCAGTGTAACTGGAATCTGTTGCATGTTGAATCCAAGTGTTTTGATGATTTCCAGGATCTTCATCTTTTTAGTATATTGAAGCTCGTTTTTTTTTTTCCTTTTTTCAAATATTGTTTTTATATATCGCTATCTGTTGACATTTCCAAGAATTTTTTTAATTCCATCCTACTTTAGTGCTGATATCAGCAATATTCTGTATACTTTTTTTTGAAATTTCGATCTTTCATTCTGCTTTTCATAAATACTTTTTAATTTTTGTTTATCTGCATTGTTCTTTCCAGTTTTAAATTTTATGTTCATTTCAATTAATAAATGCATATATTCATTCTGTTTATCTTCTCTCTTTTTTAGGCTGATGAAATAGCCGAAGCGGGTATCAGCTTACGTTGCTCGGTTGAGCGTTGTACACTAAGGCTATCAAGTGGTGGTAATGATGATATTTGCGCTGCATTCAAATTCGAAATATAACTCTTCTACCCAAGCAAAGAATCTCGTCTGAAACAGTGCAGTTCTTCTTCACTTCTTTAATCAGAATCTCGTATATCAACTGTCGGCATCCTAGAAATAATCTTAAAATTATTTCATTATTTAGCTGCTTCATTTTACATAAGTAGACTTGAAATTACAAAAATTATGAGTCTGATTACAGAAATGCGATTTTTTCCAAAAATCCATGAAATAAAAATCTCAAAAATTTTCATAAATTTCTTTCCTATCTGATCCTTTTTTGTTTTAAAATATCTTTTTAATGATATTGAAAATCCAAATTTTACTGAAGATAAGAATCCAAAGCTGAAAAATTTTGCTAAAGTTCTTTGCAAACATTTTATTTTAATAATTACGATTCAGATATATGAAATCTCAAAAGATGCTTAACTGAAATTTTAGACTCACCAAGGACTAATTTTTTAACTGGAATTATTAAGGAATACTGTTTTTCCAAAAAAAAAAAAAAAAAAAAACGTAATAATCGCTTTCTGACTCGTCTAATTTTCATTTATGACTTTCAGACGGCGTTTCATAACTATATTAAATAATGATCGCTTATGTTGCTTTTTTATTGTTTCGAAAGCATATTTCCTTTCTTCAAGGAAAAATATTGTTTAAATGAAGAAACATTTTGAATTGTTGTTTCTTCTAAATTAAAAGACATTTTGAAGAATAAATGCGCAAGATTTTTTGCTATATCCTCAGATTATTGATGAAAAGCAAAGAAAATCTTGTTAACTATATCTATTCTACTTTATAAAATTAAAATGACTCATTTACTCTTGAAAATGTCGCATTATATTTTAATTATACTTGTCAGCTTTGACCAGTATCATCATTTCCTTGTTCCCAAAGTCGTTGAAATTTTATAGGCTTGTTTATCACTGTTATATTTTGCTTTATAGTGTATAAAATGTATGAATTATTTCTTATCCCAAACATCTTTCTTTTGCTGCTTATATCATAATTTATCACTGTTTGTGAAGTTTAAAATATTGAATAAAGAGATAAAATATTATTTATCCAATACTGTATCTCTGAATTTTTTTTTTACATATCTTTCTGATATTTAAAACACTTTCAAAATTTTCCAAAGAATTAGAATTATCGATACTCAAGCTATCGAAAACCAAGTTCTTAATGTATTCTCAAGCTAGTTGTTAAGGAGAGGGAGATTGAATATCATCATTCTATAAATTAATATTAAGCTTTAATCTAAATTCCACGCATGGTTCATGTTCAAGATGTTGGAAAATTCTTCCCTTCCCTCAGAGAGTCATGGACCGGATATTCATCATTAATGTCATCGTTAGAAAAGTAGAATTCGTGTTTGTCTTTTGAAAGTTATAATGTGAATTGTCATGCAGTAGTTTACTAATTTTATTACAGTAATTTATGATTAAAGTAAATTTACTCGAACGCCGTTCGATTAAAGTAACATAGCGTTTGTCATGAACGAGAATCAACGATTATTCCGGAAAGACACAAATTTTCGGGATTTATGACTGTTTTCGGAAACGGGAAATAAAGCCAGTGCTGACAAATAAGTTTCTCAAATGCACTACAATAAGTTTTTTCCCGGGAAAAAAGTGATATTTCTTTTGCAACATCTATCAAAAGAATTGAAAATAAGTATTTCGAATAGGAATTTTCGCAAAATTCAGGTATGACAGTTAGTTTTTGGATTTGCAAAATTATAATTTAAAAAACCTCAAATCAATTTCGTTTTCTGGGGGATGAGGAAGGAGATAAACGTTTACGAATAAGTGGACGAAAGAATTTATGCAAATGGAATCAAAAGTGGTTGATCATTTTGACATATACCATCGACATTCTGAAATGGCGGACAGCAGCTTGGTCGACTACAACTCGATAATATATTACCAGGTCTGAAAATTAAATTTTAGACAGATTTGAAGAAAAAATTGTTAAAAGTAACTATAAGTGAGGAAGCACATAAGAAAGTAAAATATGCTATAAATATTGATTTGCTAATGGTAATTATTGAAATCATTTGAGTCAAAATTCAATGACATCAATGGAATGGTGAGGATTGATCAATTATTTATTGTCATCGTCTACATATTTTAAAGTTTTAATCATTAGTGCCTTTGTTCCACTTTTATCACCAATGCTATCATCAGTACTATCATCAATGAACGAAAATGTTTACTTGCCACATTTATCACCATCAGCACATAATCGATTCTTGAATTTAACTTTAGCACATTTGGGATCTACTGGACATGCTTGCAGATTACACGTTGAGAATTCTTGACCTTTACCACTGCAATTAATTTTTTTCAATAATTGAGATATAGTATATCATGATATTAGTATATAAAATATACCGATGTTTAAGAACAGAAATTGACCTGCATTTGGCCGTTTTACACATCCGTGTTCTGGATTGTATACCACAGGCACCACATGATCGAGAACATTGTGACCATTCTCCCCAGTCGGACCAAATATTCTCTCCACCTATCGTTGTACGAGGAACTAAAATTTTATGCTTAAGTTCTCTGAAGAATTTGTTTCTTTTTTTCTCGATTCCTAAGGAATTTGCTCAAAAGAATAACGGATTCCATATGAACAATCTCCGCATGTTAAATTTCTGATTTAGTTAAAATTTCAAAAAAAAAAAAAAAAAAAAAAAAAAAAAATTGAAAGATTCTGGAAACGAACAATTATTCTGATCATCGATTTTAGAAGATATGTGATTTTTCAATAAAAAATGTCATTTGATATTATACAATGACTTTTCAACTTAATCTGCGACAATTCAAATCAAATAACTAAATCTGTCAAAATGTTGTACCTGTTGTTGTCGTTTTTAGTAATATAGGAGTCGTTCGAGCTGGTTCGGTAGCTAAAATAAGAAAAGATGTGATCAATTTTAGATATGGCATTAAAATTTGATTTTAAAAATATGTACAGCACTAACTTTTTCGGAATTTGAGCTTGAAACCGGTATCTTCTTCTGTTGTTGCATGAAATATGATCACAGCTTGATACATTGCCGAGACTAGTGAATTTTCTGGTTTATCGTAGCAGCATATCCTGAGATTTCTTTTCTCCTTTTATTTATTTTCTTTTCTATTTTTTATTTATTTGTATTTATTGCTTTTATCTTATGTTTGTTTATAAATCAAGAGAAATTATCCTTTCAAGACATCATAGTGGAAGATATTATTAGAGATTTTACATGAGTATTTTTTCTTAGACAGAAATTGCTTCTCTCTTTTGATGTGGAACCAAGACAGCATTTAATATTGTACAAAATGTTATATGAGATTATACGATACTTTCTGTTGTATATTAGATTGTATAATTATTGTCGGAAAAACCGAAAAATTTACAAAATATAATAAAATGAAATATTCAAAGTATTTTGTATAATAGGAATTTGTGAAATTTTTCAGTCAAAGGAATTATTTCTTCATATCTCATCCCTTGGTCTGGTACAAAGGCCATCTATCATCTTCCGATCTGCCAAGTAAGCTTATATGCATTGTCTAAAATGATGGAATCCATGTTGTCTGAAATGGTGCAAAGATTAAAGATTGTGTACACTGACCAAGGATTATCAATTTAAGAAATTTAGCTTCCAGCTGTCATCGGTCCAGTAGTTACTCAATGATTACTCAGTTAATCAACCCGATAATCACTCAATCCATTCGATAATTAATAAAATTCGTTCCAGTTCAGTCCAACTCACCTGTACCCAATCTATCTCTAATACATCTAGCGATCAATTGCAATCGTGATATTATCTGACTTTATTCTATCTGATAACAGAGATGAAGAATCAATCCTCCGTCAATCAATAAAACCTTTTTCACCAAAATTTATCTCTGTCACAATGTATCAATATTAAATGTGTAATATTAAATCAGTAGACAATGATATGTTTATTTTAGGCCATCATATTCAAATGGTTCTAAGATTGTAGTGCTTTGCATCCCTCTTTTATAGTCGCATTATTTGAACTTCTAATAATCATATTTGGTAGCATTCTTTTGAAAAGTAGAAAAATATTGGACTACTATAGAAATGTAATATCTAGAGAAGAAATAAAGATACATATATACAGCATAATATATATGCAGTATGTAATATGCATGCTTCAGGAAACATGCTGATACATTCGGCATATATATCCATGATTTTCTGTGAGAACTGAGACGAATTAATAAAATTAAGCATGTGACATTTTTTGAAATATTAAATGCTGTCTTGATTTCACATCAAAATATAATGTCATAAATGACATATCTAAATGTTAAAGCTGTATACACAAAATTGGACCGAAGATCTATATATCCAAAAATGTGGATAGATCTAGTAAAATGTCTGATTTAAAACAGTTAAAAATGATTAATATTGTAAATTTTAGAAATCAGCATGCAAAAATTTTCATAGCAATTAAAAAAATAAATTCAAAGAACCTGTAACCAGTATTAGCTAAATCATTGCCAATTTTCAGTTCGATATAATCAACGCAAGTAGTGGAGCAAAATATGCCAAAGTCATCTTCGAAAATGATTTCAATTCTGTCTTCTGAAGATAATAGTAAAGTGCAGAAAGTATCATTTACAAATATCAAAAATGAACAAATATAAGTTGGAATTCATTCTGAAATTCTCGATGTCGGAAAATCCTCCAACCTTCATCAGTTTCAATAAGCCAATTGCATGTAATGCCCGTTGGATATCCATCAGGATATCCTGGGGATTCAATTTGCTTCCAGCCAACTTCAGCTTTCAACGTTCCACCGCATTTACTATTCGCTGAAGCAATCTGCTAAAGCATTTTGGTGATTTAAGCAAACGAAACTTAAAACTAATTTTATTAATCATTAATTGATAATATAAAAGGAAGGAATTGATATCAAAATCTTAAACCGAAGAGATAAAAAAAAAATAAGATTTCTAAACTTGAATCAACTTATAATTCTGTGCTTGAACATAATATGGGACACAATTTTCTAAATTAACTTTATTTGAGGTAATAAATGGAGAGTTAAGTCTTAAGAATTCTGATCAGAGGACGATAGAAAAAACCTATCAGTTATTGCACCAAGTTGCAGGAAAATCTGGAAAGTTTAATGGAAAAGAAACGATCATAATTTGTATTTTACTTGATGAAAAAACGCCACATTTGAAATATAAGGAATAAATTTACATTTGCTGGTATCATGCTTTTCGCACTTTGAACCTCCAAAACCACTTGGACAAAAACAGCTATTGCAATTACTTGGATTCAGGTAACCACCATTTCTGCATTCATCTTTTTCTTTGCAATGGCCTGCATAAATGAAATGATTTTGTATCTAAATCTGAATCATTCAGAGGAATTTGCATATAGTTTGAATTCTGATCCGAATATCAAACTGAAATATACTTGGAATTACCTTTGCAATAGGCTTCATTGATCAGTTTAATATCGTAAAAGGATAGTGAATCTCGTTGACCGATCGTCATCTGATAGAAAGGATCCCTATAATGAGTTTCACTTCAAATAATCCTAATGAGCCGTGGTAGGCATTGCAAATTAATGAAATACCTCGTTAGAAGTGTCTTGGTTTTCTGATCCACACTGAATGCTATGGAACCATAATGCATGATAGAACCGAGATCATACGGCACATCAAAAGTTGTAATTTCACTTTCGCTTCGTTGTAAAAATTCGCTAATATACGATGGTATTATATGATCTTTCGCTACCGTAATATATTTTTCCGCATCAGGCCTGGACTGCTCGTGCCATATGCCTAATGTATGGCCAATCTCATGCACTATAGTACCTATCTAAAATACAGTAAATTTCAAGGAATATTCAGATTTGGCATGAATAGTTTTATTTTTATTAAATCAGTGAACATATCTCTAAGAATCTTTTGAAGGATATTTTATCAGTGCTTAAATTAATTCGGAATATTCATTGGAAGATAATATTCTGAAGTGATATAGATGAACTTTACCCTTTCACATCCCTTGCCAATGGATATACCTTGTTTACCTCCGAAGCGACCAATCATCGAATAACATCTGCAATAATGTCAAGAATACTACAAAAATTAGTAAATATTTCTTTATTTATGGATTTTCTTTTTGTAGAAGTTGAAAGTAACAAATGTTTATTTTATTCTAAACATGGGCAGACTTACCCGTCACCTTCAAAAAATTCAAGATGATCGCCGCTAGCTTCTTGATCATTTTCAAACGTAATGCACGTACTGTTTTGCCATGTTTCTAGAGCTTTCAAAATTTGGCTAATTTGTAGAATATCTAAAATGATAGTCTAATATAAATAATAGATATCACTGAGAAAAAAAAAATGGATTTTTTTCTCTACGTAAAATGAATTCTGATAGAATCATTGATTTATCAGATCTTACCGAGCGATTCATCGAATCGATACTTTATGGGAAAGTCGGACCATTTAGCTTCAGGATCAGCACTGAAACGTTTATTTCTTTGAGCTCCATTAAATAAATATAACGGAGCATCATGAGCTATACGTCGTTTGTCTTTTTTGTTTGAACAATTTTTGTTGGCTAATGATCGCAATATGGTCATTGCTTGTTTCGTTGAAAGAAATATGTCTCCTAAAAGAAAGATAATTAATTATTCAAGAACACTGTATTTAAATAGATTCATTTCGATTTAACTTTAAATAGATTCATTTTGAATTGAGTTTTTAAATAGACTCATTTTTTAGCTTGTTGTTAAGATTCATTTTGATTGAATTTGATCATTGAAATTTTTCAGTTTTTCAATAAAAAAATTTTTCAATAATAAATTCTAAATAAAATGAATCTTCGCAGCAAATTAAAGAAAATAAGTCTATTTGAAAATTCAATTCAAAATGAATTCATTTAAACACAATGTTTTTGAATAACTATCTTTCTAACCTTCAAATAGGTAAGGTGTTAATTTACTGACTGTTTTTGGTTGTTCTGTACTAATTGAAACATCCTTCTTGCTGTCAACAGCGCTCTGGAATTAAATGGAATTAAGTTAGTACTAAATTATTATTCTCAAGTTGTTTGGGATCTACTAAAAGATTCACAGTTCTGAGTGCTAACCTCTACACCACGGGACAATACGCGTGCCATTCTCCTAGTTAGTGAGATCTGTCTTTAGCAGCGAGATATTTTTTCCATCATTTTTATTTTTTAAAATTCGAAAAAGGAAAGGAGGAAGCAGTTTGGCAGGGAAAAATTAGCTACTCGTACATCCAGCAATTATCAGTTTATG
>JAOVVO010000767.1:0-37802 GCA_028564675.1 Onchocerca lupi | reverse complement strand
AATAAAAGAAAAAATTAAAGGCTGTATACGGCCGATATGAATCTTATAACGTGTAAGGTTACACAGGCCCGACATGGCAGTCACGCAATATGTAAGGTTATACACATTCGGATACAAATGGTGTAACATATAAAGTCATACACGTTCGATATGTTTATGAACACTCGGTATGTTTTTTTCCATCACTTGTATACCAGATGTGCATAACCTCACATGTTACATGATAACCTTACATATAACCTTACATATTGCGTGACTGCCATGTCGGGCCTGTGTAACCTTACACGTTATAAGATTCATATCGGCCGTATACAGCCTTTAATTTTTTCTTTTATAGATACAAAAATGTACTAAACTTTTTCGTTACTGAGAGATGTTGTTAATCTGAATTAAATTTCAAAAAAAGCTGATCGAGGGGAAAGATGGATTTTGTTGATCTTCTGTCGTGAGAATGTCGAATAGCATGTGATTCATTCACGCTATAGGATATTTGTATTCTTTAGGGATCGACGGCCTGAAAATTAGACTCTGAATCCTTCTGAATGTCTCTAAAATCGAGAGGATAAAATTCCTTTGTTTTAAATCTAACACTGATATTTCCTATAATTAATTGTGAGATCATTTTTTTGATCTATTAAATCAATGAGCTTTAAAAAGAATTTTCTTTTGTCAATTTTTTTTCTAACTACATGCAAATTCTCATGCGCTAACAAAGATACATACTCCTGAGGTAAGAAAGCTCTTTTGTTCTAAAAAGAGCTTTCTTCAAGTTCAAAAATGATATCAAGACACTCCATTCACGAAAAAAAAAATAATGAGCACAAAACTCATTTCAAACGGGTGGATTCCACGAGCTCGGTTGAATGCAAATTATCTACGAGTTTTCTTTCAATGAATAATCATATCTTCTCTTTTTTGTATTATCTTGTCTTAATGAAAGTTATCCCATTAATATTGTCGTAATTGCATTGTTGATATGGTGCTGTGTTCGTTGATTAAATTTATCGTAATCAAGGTTTAATTACAAAGTTTGGGGTTCGTTCCAGATGAGTGAAAGAGCGGAATTGAAAAATTCTGTGAGAACTGAAAGCAGAAGTCATTCCTACAATTTTGTTACAATCAGAGAAAAATAGCGACGAATTTCTGACATGAAATTTTATTGGTTAGAATAAAAATTTTAATAAATTTTTCATAGAAAAAAACAAAATATATATATACATATATATATGTATTTTGTATATATATATATATACAAAATATATACATATAAGACCCTGCGCCATAATGCCATGTATTTTTTGTTTTTTTTAAAAACTTTTTGGAAAAATTGGCAAATTAATTCATCTTAAAATTTATTAATATATGATTGATAACTAATTTATTAATTATATTTTAACCTTTGGATATAATTATATTCACAATTATATAATTTAATAGCGTACACAAACAAAAGAATCGAGTATTATTAACCGAAATTTTAATTAGCATAATTAATTCTTGCATAAACCTTTTACCTTTTCCTTTCCAATTGCATAAAAATTAGTCTACACATGTATATGGATTAATTATCGTATTTGATAATAAACGTCATTAATCAATAATTACACTATTTAGCTTCAGCTTTTTTGTGTTTTATAGGATTATACTATCGATAAGATATTAAGTAACAGCCTATAAATATTGTCAATTATTCAACTTGAATTAATATCAGCTATATATTTATTGATGTTAACAATGCTTGTTCTAGTAACTACTATTATATTTAAACACTATTATTTGGTTACAAGTGGTTACTACCACTATTATATTTGAACAAAATTATATTTAAAATATTTTAAGCATGTTTGTGGGTTTTAATTGATTCAATTAAAAAAAAAACTGATTAAGAAGATGATGAAGTAAAAATGTTTACTGAAATCTATTGAATAATAAAGAGATCGTTATTCAGCTATACGTTTTTAAAAGCAAAGAAGAGCAGCATATTAATTAAATATATCGAAATTAATTCTGAACTTAACAATTAATCTAAAATGATTCAAATTTTTAGAATAAATTGATCAATAACGATACAAATTTTTCGCAGCAATCCTCATTATTGCAGTAACTAATTCTAATTTGTTATAAAATATAAAAATTGCGCATTTATGATAATATACAAATCTACGTTTATTTCAAATACAATACAACGCATAAATATCTACTCAAGGAACACATTTGTTTGACAACTTAAAGTTTAAAATTTGAGAATTTATAAATTACAAACTGATCACTGAATATATTTCAATTATCTGCGCTCCGTATCAATAATCGTTTCCGTTTCGCTTTCTTCATCGTTTTGTATTGTTGTCTGAAGCAGTAAGAATTGTTTGAATTATATTCAAATTTCATATCAAATTAACTTTTCATTTAATTCAAATGAATCGCCATTTTTTATAATAAACAATACTAAAAAGAGAATTTTGCAACCGAACTTTAAAAAGTTTACTTCAAGAAATGCTTCAAAACTTTGCAAAAAACCTTTTAAAATTAACCAATCAAAGCAATAATAAATTAAAAGGGAAGGAATGAAAAGAATAAGCTAATAAAAAAAATAAAAATTAAAAATACTTCAGTCTTTATAACAGATTAGAAAGAAAAGAGCCACAAACACCTCGTTTTTTGAAGCGAAACATAAAATGAAAAAATTTAGTTTCACTAATAAATTATTAAGCAGTTCAAAAACATTCAGATGTTGAAATAAGTGAATAAGTATTTATGTTCCTGTTCCTTAAAACCGATCTGAAATTGTCGATTGCAGGTAAAACTTTTCGAAAAAAAATCAACCAAATAAAAAAATTAAAAAATTTATTACATGATCTTGTGTCACTGATAAAGATAATGCTGTGCAAGAAATTATTGTGGTATCTTGAGTAAAATCAACTTTTGATACCTAAAAATTCAAAAATAAATTTTTTTCTAATTTAAAATTATTTTTTTTTCCATCAAAAAACTATTTGAAAGCAATTATAGTCCAGATAATTTTCTTCATAAAAATTTCTAAATATGTTCTCATCCGAATAATTTAATTTCAATTTTAAATTACAAACTTAAGGAATGCGATCAAATATTAGAGTGTAATTAGAATTTCTTTCTTTTTAAGCGCAGAAATTTTAATGAAATGAAACGAATTCAAAAAGAATATTTTTAAATACTTTATTAAATTCCAATCTTTGAAATGTTTGATGATAATTTTTTTTATTTTAAAGTTGACAAAATTTGAAATTCCCTTACTAAGAACTTTGATTTCAAATTCAATTTCTATATTTCTCATTCCTAAATTTAAAATACTTATTTGTTCGACAGCCGTATTTGTTTCATTGTTGCTTTCCCGTTCCAAATCTGATTGATGGTCAAATACATTGAAATGAATATTCTGAATGAAAATTAAGCAACAGATGAATTAGAAATTATACAAAATCCAATTACTCGTTTTGATTTATTTTTAGCGATATTTCAGTCTATCGTTAGTAAAATGAAACTATTTCTAAATTTGTTATTATTATTTGTTATTATTATTGATTATTATTTTATTGCTTATTGTTATTTACTATTATTGATTCTTATTACTGATTACTACTATTATTATAAAAAAATAGGAATTATAAATGTCAAAAAATAATTCTTATTGATCAAATAAATATTTGTTTTATTTAACGTTCACACCAATTCTTAATTTTTCTATCTATTATTATATTTAATTGAATTATTTTAAATTAATAGAAGGATAGTATCCAAAAATTGTATCATCGTCTTCTCAGAAATTTTCATCACTATAATTATCAGCAGAACATATCACACTAAATATTATGCGGAGTTAAATTATTTTTTAAAATTTATTTTAGTTAAAATTTGTTAATTTAAAAATTTCATCATATATGTTTAAGTATGGTCTACTTAAAATTTATCAATATTATCATTCGTATTTATCGTTAATTATTAAATTTATCAACATTTTACTTACAATTCCGCCTTCACGAAAATGTTCTTCCAAAATACGCAGTTCTTCTTCACGTTCACGCATTTGCTGTCGGCGATAGTAATCGTCACGTATAACGGATGATAACATGCATGCAAATCCGCATAATGCACATGTTGTTATTAGAATAATAAATGCGCCAATGAAAAAAAACGTTACACGTAAAAAGTTAAGCAACCATGTCCAGCTTTAATAATATATTTTTTAATTTTGTTGATATTTTGCAAAAAAGAAGAGGTAAAATTTTCAGAAACGCAAAAATTTCAGCAGAAATTAATACCGAAATTTGAATAAAACTGCGTACGAAAATACATATATTTCTCAAGTAATTATTTCTATCATATTTCTTATTCAATTCATTTCTGATCTTAAATCATTATATTCACCTATCTGATATCTGTGTTTTTAAATTGAAGAAGAAAAAAATTGAATTACAAAATATTTTTAAATTTTGAAAATTGAAATTTCTGCTGTACTACAAACAATCAATATATATTACCTTTCGAGTGTTGCCGATTGTTGTGAATGCCTTTTAAAATCTTCAAAATCATATTTAATCCAATTATATGTTAAATTTGTACTAAATATCGCATCAGCAATTATTGATTCAAATAGTATTTCGTTCAGAAATTCTGTTAACGACTGTTGCATCACTACAATATAAATTATCGAAAAAATTTGAAATTAATTAGAATAATTAAAAATCAGTAAAGAGATGAATATAATTTCATAAAGGATAAAAATGAATTTGATTAAAAGACGAGAAAAAATAATATCAGTTTATAAAAATTTGCATCAATTTAGGGAAAATCTTTATATGCAGCTTTTTAAAATTTAAACTATATAATACTTTCCTACTTCTTGTTTAATATATTTCAATTTCTACAATTTCGAAAACTATTTGAGATTCTTTATTTTTTTAAATTATAATTGTATTGATATGCGTGCATTTGAGGCAGTTCTGATATCTAAATTTATTAAAATTTTGAGAAATTTTTAAAGGATATATAAATGTGTAGGTTTTTAAAAATCATTTTTTTTTTAAATCTTAAATAGCATCATATTAATCAATTTGATATTTTATTTTCTTTCTCAATTAAACAGCATTAAATCTAAAATTTCAAGAAAACTAGCCGTTTTTTGATTGATTAATTGAATTTGAAAATAATAAACGAGTTCCCTCAAAAATATTTCGACTCATATTATTTTTAAATTGTTCGGCTACATTATAGCTTCGTTCCAACTGATATTGTGAATGCATCATTTTTGTTACATTCAAAACTATTTTATTAATGAGCCAACGATGCGATTTGAGGCCTAAAAATGGAAATATTTGACAGAATTAAAAAATGATTTATCACTTTCTTTCCATAAATTTTGTAGAAAAACAATTTTAAAATGTCTCAAAAAATCTAAAAAAAATAATTCAAATAAAAATTTCGGTCTTTTCTCTTTTTTGAATTTTCAAAATTCCTTTGACTGATTTATTTAATTATTGCGAAATCAATTTTTTTCCAAGCAACATATAATAAATTAAAATTAATTCTTTTCTTATTTATTGCTAAAGGAAAGCGGAAAACATTTTCGAAAATTGACTAATCAAAACATAAAATGAAATGAAAATATATTTGGCACACTTATAAATAATTTTAAATTACGATTTCCTTTTAAGATAACAATGTATGATTTAAATGAATTTTTTCTGTTTATTCTAAAGAAAAGAATAAATACTATCGAAAATTGATTAATCAAAATGTAAATTAATTTTAGAAACAGCTTTGGCTTTCCACAAACTGAATTTAGGTCTCAAATAATAAATAATTCTTTGTGAATTACTTTGGCGATAAATTCCACGAAAATGCTTGGATATAATACATTGATTGGTATATTCATCAATGAATATGATATGTTTAATAATTTTTTCAAAAAAAAATGTTTTTGTTAGCCATTTGCTTATTATATTGATTGTTTGTCGCATTAGATGGCACGAATTATTTCCGATATCTCCATCATCTTTAAATAAAAATTAGATGAATAACTTTTTTGTCCTTTCATGTTCATAAATTCACAGGAATGTAAAGTTTGAAAATACGATGGAGATACGATTCATTAGAAAGGACTAAAAAAAATACAGATCGATCGATTGAGTGCAAAATTTAGAAATGGCAGAGATCAATCTATCAAGGCTAGAAATATGACAGAGATCAATTTTTAGAGTGTAAAGCTTTGAAGAACATGACATAGATTAACGAATCGAGGCTAAAAATAGATGTCAGTCGATAGAAATTAAGGCTCAAAAACACGGCATAAATCATCTTTGGAAGATTAGAAATATGAGAGAGACCAATTTTTTAGAGTAAGATTCTTTCAAGATTATTTAAAATCAGTAAAACGATATATTGTATACAGTTTAAACATAAGCTGAGATATTCAGTTAAAATAAACTACCAGTTAGATTAAATACAATCTTATAAAAAACATTTGATAGTAGTTTCTCTATTTTCATCATTCATCCATTTTCTTTTTATCATTAATCCATCATATTAGCAGTAGAAATGAAACTTTTCAATGTGAAAAATAATGTATAAAAATAAAAAATTTTCTAAAATTCATATAAATATCACCCTTAGTAGCTTCACCAGCATTTTCAAAACTGCGATGTAATTTGCGTATATTCACAAGTTTGCCAAAGTATAATTTTGGGTTTTTGGGTAAATGTAGAACGGCCGCGAATAAATGATTTGAATCATTTGGTAGTAAGCAAGCAATAGCATGATATATATCCAATACTAATTTCAACTTAAATTAATAATTGTTAAACTAGAAATAGAATGAATGAGTTCTCTCATTTTGTCATATTTTAATTTAATGAAAAAATTTGCTTATAAATTAAAATTTCGTTAACAAATCTTTAGAAAGACTGGTAATATGAAATTTCATTTTTAAATAATATTCATTCATAAACGAAAGAAGTTTATGCATATTAAATCCAGCAGAAATGAAGAATTGTTTAGTTAAATTATAAAAATGTTATAAATAAATAAAAGATAAATTAAATATAAAACATAAAATGACATAGGAATTTTATTGTTTTCTTTTCTAACCATACAACCAATTTTTCTTGTAGTTAATTTCAAATAATTCACTTGAAATTTTATGAAAAAATCATTTATGAATTTAAAATTTATTTAAAAGCTTCTTAAATTTTATTTAATAAATTACAGAAACATCTAGTTTGTTTCATTACTATTGCACAGGCATATTATTTGAAGGCTAAAGCTATTGTTTCTTTTTAGAGAATTTTTTTTGCAACACTGAAGCAACCATTTATCTATTTTAGGTTTTATACGCTATTCAAACTTTAGATAAGAAAATGTATGGATTTTACCTTTATCGGTGTTAAATTATGATCAATAATAAATATCAAAGCGATTGGCACATCTCGTTCTTTGAAATTTAAAATGCTTTCATTGTAAGTTTTCCACATACAATATCGTCCCTAAGTAATATCTAATGAACATTATAAATAATTTGAAAGTTGGTCCTAGAAGCTAATTCAAAAGTGAAGATTTTGAAAACTGAATTTTTATCTTTTAACAATATCCGTTTTTCTATTTTACAACTACATTGCCCAGAACTGGACCAAACTTCAGTTGTGATCTGTAGTTGGTCGGGAAAGTGATCCCCAATTTGGAACATGCTAAACCGAAATCTAGATTTAAATGTGATTTACAGCTGACCAAGAAATGATTTAGGCTAAATCAAATAAAAATGGCTCAAATATTAAGAATTGAATATGCTATGCAACTTCACAAATTACACTAAGAACGAGAAAAAAGTTTCCATTTTACTTTTTTATTGCTTATATAATTTTTTTTTATTGAATAATTATGAACTTACATTGAGTGGGATTTTAGATTAATTAAGTAAAAGTCTTAACTTAATAATCATATCAATCTTAGCAACTACTTTATTAGTGAGATTTGAAATAATGAATTTGTAATGATAAAAAAGAGGCTAATGATGAGAACAATTGAGATAAAAACGATAATTATAAAAAATATAACGACAACAAACCTGGTCTCGAATTTCTTTTGCTAATGTTAATGTAGCTTCTACAGTTGAACAGTCAACCGTAACATTTCGAAATAATCCCGAAAGATATACTTTTGCAAATATTACCACATAAAATTGCAAATTTATCAACCAGCCGTTAGGCATCATTTAACAAAATGTAAGGAATTTCCGAGCTTGAATTGTCTATATACTTAAAATCAGTTAAATTAAAAACTTTCAACCAATTCAAGATTAACTATTCAAATTTATTTCTGATTATTTGGTTTTTAAAGTTGAGATAATGCGACGAAACTTAATATTCAAACCAAGAAGTTGTCTATTTGATAAATAATATTATATGTACTTTTAAATGAATGAGATTGCTGATTCATGTCTGTCTCATCACAGATTTCTGTGATATACATCTTTTCTAAAATCCGAATGTAAAAATTAACGTCCGTTAATACCTTTCATTTCTAACAAAATGCAAATATCATGTTTCCTTAAGGAATTAAACCGTCCATTATTTACTTCAATAATCCAATAATTGTTAATATTTCAATAATGCAGTTATTAGTCATATTTGAAAAAATTCTTACTAGCAACACTTGGAATGGAACTTTCACTTTTAACTTGATGAAATAGAAGAGAACTTACAGAAAAAAAAAGACGATTCGTTATCAGTCAATTATAAAACGAATCAAACATAGCTCGTGATATGAAGAAGCTATGCTCAATTCGCAATTTCGAAATTCACTTCGGGAAAAAAATTTTAATTATTTGCATTAATAGACTTTTTTAAAATTTTAGCATAGAAATTGCGATCCGTTTAAAGCTAATATCTCTCACTTCTAACAAACTGCAAACTTTGTATGTCACCAACTAATAAAAATACAATAACTAAGCAATATGCAAAATCATGCATCGCTAAATCATTTGAATTTGACACGATTTAAAAAATTTCTTATTTCTTCAGATTTGGAATTCTCAATATAAATTAAAATGATTTTCAAATCAATGCGCGAGATTTATGTTAATAAAAAGATCACAGAAAAGGAACATAAAAATTAAAAAAACTGTACCAGTTCTTAAAAGCATATATTTAATGATCATATTTTTAAAAGTCCCATTCTTTATTATCCAGATGATTTGACGTGTCTTAAGCCAGCCTGAAATGAATGAAAATGAAATGCATGACTGCATACACCCTAAGCAAATGTACATTTTTTCGGAAGTTGCTGAAGTCTACGAATAATTAATATAGATTGCTTGAACATTCGCATAATGAAAAATTAAGAATTATGATAGTCTCAGCAAAAATTGATTTTTGTAATACATATGATTTTGGAAGAAAAAAATTAAATATATGCAAACAATAATTCTAAATTTTTCTTAATTTTTCGTTGGGCGAAATCAGAAATATGAGGAAAATATGAATTTGCTTGGCATTCAATAAAGAGATTCATAATATGATTCCTATAAATTGCACAATTATGGACAACCATTTCTCAATCCCAAAATGCTATGGCATTCCATTTTTTATCTTTAATTTCACATTGAAAAAAATTTCTGTATTTCAGAAAACTTTTTTAATGGATCTCCAGTATTTTTCATTCAAGACAATTCTTCAGACTAATCAAAAATACATCGGAAAATGATCTAAAATATTAACTGAATTATATGGATTTGCAATGAGTTAATCTGTAAAATTGCAAGATGCAATATGAATGAATAAATGATTTATTCTAAATTCTCAATTTTGTTTTGTGCAGAATAGAATACTAAAAATATGTAGAGATGTTTCGAATTTATCTTAAAAAAAAAATCTCAAAACGCTTATTCTCTTTATCAGAAATGCTTGGAGCTACTGGAGCATTGCTAAACATCACCCAATTCCATCATCCAACTCACAACTATCTCAAATTCTAAGTTTCTTTCTTTAATTAGCTATGTATCAGTTGTAATTCATTATGTAAATATAACAACTCTCGAACGACTTTTTGAGAAGTTAAACATGCGCGGCAGAAATTGAATTCCTAATTGGACAAATTGGATCAGAATTTTAAAAACATCGCAGTAAACAAAAATTTAAACCAAGGTAAGAGTTGAAATTTTATTATTGTCCAAAAATAAGTTCAATTCAATCATTCAATATATCTATCCATTCATTCTATTACCAGCCATTTCTGATGATAGCACAAATATATATCATTTCAGATCTTTCTTATTCATATCATCCCTTAATATTTTTCCTTCTCCAATCTGCACCTCAATTCATTCAAACAAAATTCAATTTCCAAAAAATTATTTCCGGATATGAAATCTGAATTATCTGCTTTCAAAAGTTTTCCAGAACTTACATTGAAATTATCTTACTCTAAAATGATTAAAATGATCCATTTTTGAATATTCTTACATGCTTGGATACCTCTATAATCTTAGGTGGCATTCTATATACGATCAATCAAATACTCTAATAAAAGATTTTGTTTCCAAAGTTCACAGGTATATGATGGACATGACCTTACGTGTGAAGAATCGTCATAATCTTAAATAGTATCCTACATAAGATTAATCAATTGACTAATAAAAAATTTTCAATCCAAAAAATAAAAACTAATGTTTCTAATTATAAGATGATTAAAAGCGAAACTTTCGGAATGGAATAATGATTTCATATCACACTACATTTTATGTAAAATCATCAATTATCTTTTTATTCACAAGAAAATAACTGTATATTTGAATGGACTCATTTTTGGTGATCTAATAATAATTGGGTTTGAGATTTAGAAAAAAAACCCAAAAATGAAACAGGGTTCTGCAGCAGACTAGATGACTTTTGGGTTTAGTAGCATTCTAGATAAATTAATTACTTTAATAAATAGCACTCAATAAGAAAATTGCATTTTACAACTATAGTCTTGATATGAATTTACGTTTGAAATAACCTCACGAATCATAATCGCATCTTGCGTTAAACCAATCAATCATCTTAATAAAAGGCTATCATTTTGAAGAAATCTACAATTCACAATGCATATATATTTGATATCATTCTTTCATGCTTGAAATGGTGTCACAATTTTAGTTGCATCTTATGGAATATCAATCAATAATTTTAACAAAAGTTTCTCTTCTACAAAACAAAAATTTGCAAAAAAATTAACGTTTATTGATATTGCAGAATCTCATTATTTTTACTCTCAAAACTCCAAAAATTTAAAAATTAAAAAAATAAAGAAAGAAAGGCGGGAAAAATCACCAAGCATTACCTACGGATACTCAATGTAAATCAGCGACTCAACCGCTAAAACTGAAAAGTACCAATGTCATTACAGTATAATAAAAATATTGTTTCGATAATTGTTGGCGATTGAATGACACTGAGATATTTACTTCAGCTACATGCGATTTATATTTCTGCCATAACTATGTTGGAGACGAAGGAGAACAGGCGTTAAATATCATTGCAAAAAGTGCACGAATTTAACTGGATATAACGTTTTGCCTTCTTCATCCATGCATACATTTTAATGTCGGTAGTTTTCCTAATAAATTCAAAGCTTGAATGCACTAAGGAATGTAGCATACGTAATTCCGCTGATAATTTTTTATTGCTCGAAGGAGGTCGAACCGAGCACTAACAACATGAGAAGAAAGAAATATTTAACCTGATTAGGATAAACGGTGCAAAATCTGCCTATTGTAGTTGGTTTGAATGTACCAGATTGTCCGTCAAGTGGTTTTCCTCCCTTGCGTCGTTCAAATGATTTCTACTCGCATTCCATGTTTCTGTTATTTTAGGTACTTCCGAAAATAACAGTGTTTTCTTAAATGTGTCAGTTTGACATAATGTGAAGAAAGAAATTAACGTTGTAACCAGTGGATTCGGGGCCATTTTATCATATTTGTATCTGTTAAAGAAAATCATTGTCCACTCTCACGATGCACTGCCGATGCACAGCTGGACTTCGTTCATCCTGAGAAATGAAAGAATTCGTCGTACAGATTCACTGCTGTTTATGTATTTTCCAGCCTGATACTTTGCGATTTCGTCAATTTGTAATACCGCATTCCTCTCACTTTGCACGTCAAAAACTGTCATGTCTTAGTCTTTATTCGCGCAGTTACAAATGTATTTAACCGGAGTTACAGTATTCCATGTTTATGTGCACTTTAGTATGCTTTTAATAGCAAAGGAAAATAGAAACAACCACCGGTTATCTCGATGTCGCGAATTCGGTATCGGTAGTTCTAATCAAATCCAAATCCTCATTGTAAATTAATGTAACCAATATGCAAATCATTCACATGCTTTTCCCTTTTTTTGGTATTCTTTCATACCGGAAGTGCCTTTTGCTGTCAATCACTTCCAATACTCATCTAAATTCACATCATTGTCCAATTTCACATTCTAATCTTTCCATTGGATTTTGTTTACGATGCGTATTGTACTTGAATCTTAACAGCTTCTAGTGATTAACCCATTCCCATGCACTTGAGTTCTTAAAAATTTCCAGTGATTAAACCACTCCCGTCTCCAACTATTTAAATTTGGTTGTATTAAGAAAATGACTATCTTCGAAATAAAAATTTTGTAATTCGCTTTGAACTCGACGATTCGACCTACACAATCTACTCCAACTCGGCTTTACAATTTATCCCAATTGGACTAGAAGCGACTAAATTAATTCGACTCTACATAACTTAATTCAACTTGCTTGGATTCACTGGCGATATTAACCATTGATCGACATCGCTCATCAATTCAGAAATATTCACGACAGTCCATTCCACATTTATATAGTTGCTAATTTACCGCCATCTTCTGAATAAAAGATGTCTATCTTCCGTTTTAATTCTTGGGATATTAATGCTCGAGGGTATCAACTGCGGCATTTCCGTATATTATGCATGATGAAATTGTATTCAATGTACCACAAGGTTCATGTATCATTTTTCTGTTACAATGCTATATTTACGAACAGAACGATGTCATTTGAAAGTTTTTAGTTTTTTTTCTTGATTTTAGATACCAAACGCTTTGATTCGGCGATATGGCAAGCAATGACTCTGTGGTCTTTCAAGTTGAGATAGTTTAATTTTTCCGATGGCGCAACGCAATTCTTTTGTTTTTTCATTAAATTTCAGAGCCTTGCAAGAAAGACATACTTCAGTGATAGAGCATGAGAGCATCTGGGGCTCTGTCGACAATTCCAATATCGCGATATTCTAACCATATTCCAAACAAATAATTAAATAAGTTCCTCATTGCAAATGAATGTTTGAATCATTTAACCGATTTTTCATTTTTTAGATTTATTTCCCATTAAATTTTTTTTCTTTTTATTTATGCTCATTATCTTTGTATTTATATCACACAAGAAATGTCTTTGGCTATCAATCGCTTGCAATACTTAACTAAATTCATATTTTTATCCAAATTCAATCCTATCTTCTCATTAGATCTTAAATTGTGATTTGGTCTTAACAGTTTCCAATGTTTGATATATACCACTCCCGTTCCTAAAACATATAAATCTTGCATTAAAAAAAGAATATGATACCAATAAAGGTTTTACAATCAGGTGTGGACTGCGGCAAATTCAACTCAATGCAAACCGAGTCACTGGACTGTGTTACATGAAAAAAAATATTTGGTGCCTGACAAAGTGAGGTGACGTTGGAGCGGTTAATCAAGATAAAGAGTAAGGAACAGAAAAGATTAATCCCTCCTTCAAATCTTACCGTCAATCTTAGTTATTCCTATTTATCTTCAATGGTGACCTCAGACAGACGGCAGTTCTAGAGCAATTTCAATACAACAGTCCATTTACAATCAACTCAAAAATTGAATTATTAGTTTTCATGTCTTAGAGAAAATGCTTTCCAAGTTCTATCAGGCTACGAAATAGCACCTAAAAATTACGAATGAGACTGCTGCTTATAGATAAATATGGAGACCCCTCGGCAATAACGACGATATTATACAATGAACTCCAAGCCATCAAAAGGAATGAAAAGGAATGAATGGCTACGATAGAAAATATAGAACGAGTGCTACTTCAATCAGAAGCGATGGAAAAGAACTTGGAACATTTAAGTATCGAAACGATAGAAAGTAAGTTACTATTATGGTATTTGAATAAGGTATATATTCAGAAAAAAGTAGAGTTACCTTGGTTAATTTCAGAAATTAGAGACTTTTTGTCGAATATAGTTTATGCAACCCAACAGGTAAAGAATTGTGAACAAAAACGCCAACTTCATAGCTGTCGGTAAACGAAGTGCTGGCATATTTAAATGTTGTTTATGATAAAAAATTTGCAAGTCTCAAGCATGTAACCATCAATTCATACTGTGCACGATGGTCCTTTATCATTTAATCATCTATGCTCATATGCTTCATTTAAGAATTGTAAATGGTTGCAAAACATGCTATAAATGGTTGTAAAAATGCTTAAATGGTTGTATGACATGCTAATGTAATTTTTGTGATGTAATGTAATGTAATTGTAATTTTATAAGGATTAGTGTCATGGCTTTTGTCTAAAGAGTTTTCAATTGCTGCAAAAAAATCAATTGTAATAATATAGGGACATAATCCTTTGTCTTTGTTTAAATTTTTTAAGTTATATCCATTCTTTAGTCCATATCAATTCGTTTTGTATGACTAATGTATAACCTCCGCCCCTATCAAGGATGACCATACAAAGGTGGAACTTTCTGGAAAGCAGGATCATTGCAAGAACAAATCACCAGCAGCGACGGCGGCAATCTTTGGAATACTCCGATCATCAGTGCAACAAGGCTAGTGGCGGTTCAATATCTTCAAGTATCGACATCATCAATCCATCAGCAAAAAAAGAATCACCGTCAGCGACAGACTCTCCTGTATCAGTGGCAAAACGTTCGTGGCCAATATCAAGCGAACGCAGCGAAGCACAAACAATCATTCGTCAAAGGACCGCTATTGGTATTATTTATATTACTCGCATATTTTTTCATTCTTTCTTTCACATTAATTCTTGTTGTGTGTTGCGATATTGTTTCTAATATCGTGTAAACCTAATAAAGCTGTTGTTGACATAGTCAAGTCACAGCAGCAAAAAGATCTCCAATCCAACGACTACAGAATCCCAAATAACTAATCAAGCAGAAACCCTCTTTTCCCCACATAACTAACATTCCGTATCAGGTATTAACAAATCCGCAGAAAACTACAAGGAAAGTACAATGGTATTTGATGCATCGGCAAAACAACAGAAAGTCCATCGTTGAACGAATGCTTACATAGAGGGCCAGTTATGCTGCCATCATTGGTAGGAATAATATTACATGCCATACAAGCACGTTACATAATAATGGCGGATGTATAAAAGGCATTTCTACAAATAGGTCTCCATGTGAAAGATATTGATGTAACCAGATTCTTGTGGTTAGAAGATGTGCTAATTAAATAGGCGCAGACAGAAGAAATAAATGAATAGGAAAAGGATAAATGTAATTTATATTACGATTACTAGCAGTTATAGAAATCAAGAATCGATTAAAAAATTCGGAACTATCCCATGACAGTGAACATCCAGTCTACTCACATAGATATAACGCAGAATTTCGATAACTGCATTACATCCTGCATTATGTCTTGCAGTTACCGAACTACTCATACGAAGACAACACTAACCCAATGTCAAGCATTCTTCCTATAATAGGACAAATATCGGTATTTTTTGCTCTGTTCAAAGTATTGTTTGTTACCATAGAGATAAGGCATGCTCCTTTTTATTTATGGATTAAGGACCTTTCAGCTCCTGATCCAACAAATATATCTACACTATTTGGATTGTTTAATTATAATTTTCCTGTTTCTATAGGTATTTTACCCGTAATTTTAGGCATTACTATGATAGTTCAGCAAAAATTCAGTGTGGAAAAGATCAGAATAATAAAGATGACATTCAAATAAATATCATAAGGTTTTTACCTTATATCTCCATCTTCATTTTTTCTTCTTTTACTGCAGGCGTTATATCATGCCGGAATAGCGCATGCCCTTTCAGAAATAAGGCGTAAGTTCTGGATACCTAAAGGACGAATGAAAATGAAACATGTAATAAGGCTTTGCACAGACTTTAAACGATAGACAGTCAAACTATTTAAATTACCAATCATGCCGAACTTTCCAAAGAAACGAACGATCGAGAACTTTTGTATGAATCAGATTGGATTATCTTGGCCACCTTTCTATCAAAACCGAAAATTGAATAACCAACATATTGATTGCTCTATTCTAATGTTTTACCATACGAGCGGTCCATTTGGAGATGGTAGAAAACTTATCAATGATAATGAACTCTATCAATCTTATCTGTTAATAGGGGGTCTCCATTAAAAGTAGGTAGTGGTAATTGTGAAAGCTGGACGGTATGGTTGGGAGAAAAAGTCACCTCTTTTTGTTCCTTTCTTACTCCTTTTGACAGCTTTTCAAGCTTCTGCTCGGTTTCGTTCTTGTGCCTTGTAAGAGTTATTATTGCTTCCTGCCCTTCATGCGATATTCGGAACAGTCCTTGTTCCCCTTCGAGGACCGGTTCGAAAATTTTCTCTTCTTCATCGCTCTTTTTTGTGGTGGTAATTGTTTGGATATATGCGAGCCACGTGTCGTAGGCCTCTTTGAGTGACTTAATACATAACTGGACTCTATCAATCTTATCTGTTAATAGTTGATTCCTAGCTATATACAGGTTTCCCTGTTGCTAGTATGAATTCGGATCTTGCGATTCAAATACAAGGATATTTATTTCTTTAAGGAGGAAGACTAACTTGGTTTTTGCTGTTTGAACTTTGGCAACAATACAACTCGACATCGTACCTTACCTCGGGGCACAAATTTGTTTATCGTGAATTTTGTTGATTCGTTGAAAGTGATGTCTATTGATAACCAAATACAAATAGTATTTCGACCCAGGTTGATTCGCCTTTTGCGTTCCTTCTGGGGAGTTGATTGAGGTGTGTTGGGTTGGACTGAGTAACAGTTAAGCTGAGTTGAGTTGAACGGAATAGCAGTTAAGTTAAGTTGGGTTTGAGTTGAACGGACGACCGAATTGTCGGAATTTATTTTGTTAAAAATACACTCTAATTTAATACAATAGGGCTTAATAAACATTGGGATGTGGGAGTGGTTTCCAACGATCATTCAAGTATTGCAGCTGGTCTCAAATGGGAAGATTAAGATGTGAATATGAACAAAAATGTAAATTTAGTACGGTTAGAGATTGATAACAAAGGGAATTCCGTGTGATAGAAATACGAAGATGTGAACATGGATAAAAGCAAAAAAAACACACGAAATATATCTAAAGGAATGCAAAATTGGTTGAGTGATTCATTATTATAAATATCAGTTATAATTAGAAATTTGGTTTTACAATTTGAATGAGAAATGTATTTAATTATTTATTCGTTTGGAATTTTGTTGGAGTTTCGCGATACTAGAATCCGCGACAACATATTTGCAACTTTGAAATAAACATGTTGTTCATTTTTCTATATACTTTAAGCGAACAATAGCTGGATTTCGTTCATGTATGGAAAATGAAGGAATTTACCATCCGGACCCCATACTACGCGATTTCATCAGTATGTAATACCGCATTCCTACCATCTCTTTCCTGCTGCACGCCAAAAGCTGGTATGTCGCTACCTTTATTCAGGTACTTACAAATGTATTTAATCGATTTAACGGGGTTACAGTACTCCACTTTCTGTGCTTCTTGAATGCTTTCAATAACAAAGGATAATATGGATCCACCGATTATCTACTTTGATGTCATCATTCCACATTTGTATGATTGCTAATTACCTCAATCTTCTGTATAATGAATATCATTTGGATGCAAATACTCGAGAATATCGCTCACAGCATTTCCGTCTATCATGCATGGTGAAATTGGATTCTGTAGATCGCAACGTCCATGTATCATATTTTTGTCACAACGTTCCGATTTTTGCGCCGAACGAAATTATTTGGAATAACAAGTTGTATTTCTTGATTTAAAAAAAAAAAAAAAAAAAGAAAAACGCTTTTACTCGTCGGTGTATCGGGCAAGCAACGTTTTTAATGGCTTTGATTATTGAAAGTTGAGGAAATTTTTTTTTTTTTCGTTTCTCCATTAAATTTCAGAGTATTGCAACAAAGACATACTTCAGTCATAGTGCTGATGAGAACATGCGGAGTCAAACTATAATTATCAGCTGGGTTGTACCGAAATCCGAAAGAATTTTAATCGCATGACTGCTGAATATGGAATCGTGTTTGACACTGGTCAAGAAACACTAACGGTAAAGTGGTGCGACATGGTTTCAAAAGTGACGACAAATACGTTCATCATAAAAACACTCCAATTCACAGAAAGATGACAAAGATCGACAGTAACAGTAACAACTTCTGAGTTCTAAGGGTATATTTCGACAGTTCAAAGCGACACAGAAACAGGAACAATTCGACAGTTCACCTGAATAGTACTCTTCTTTATCAACGGCAAAGAAAATAAAAACACAACCAATTTGCCTGAATGTTCTTTGATAATTCGAATCATTCTTCATCAATTATAAAACTTTTATCAATAGTTATTTCTATCACACAAGACATGAAAAAACCTTTTCACATTCTTTTCTGACCTAGTTTGCTCACAAAAGTAGGAATCAGTCTCCAATCGAACCATTACAAATCAAATTACAAAGTATCAGTTTTTTTCATAACGTACTTAACCTGACTGAGCTACAGCAACGCGTGTATGAAAGCATGTGTGTATACTCGAATGCAGTGTTGTGTCAAAATTAAAAAATAATAGAAACTTTTCGACATTTAAGAATTTGAATTAATTTAGATTTGGCGCGTGTTCAAGAACTTTGGGAAATTTAAGATTTTAAGCCAAACGAATATTGACATTTTTATTTATACAGGCTAGCTGGAGTTGACATACGCGAAGCGTGACGGCCTTCATAGACTAATTGGATCGGCTATGCTCCGCGTGATCGAGTCCAGCTAGTCTTTGTAAATAAAAATCCAAAGATTCATTAAAATCTTAAATCTCCGAAATTTCTTTTCCAAACACGCATCTTATCTGTATTAGTTCAAAATCTTAGATCTCCGAAAGTTTTGACCTTTTGCTTTGTTTTTCAGTTATGAACAACAATTATGAAGAATGTATTAATCTTAATGTAATTATTGCAATAGTATTGACTTCATGAATCTTTGACAATGAACTTTTTAAACATCCAACATATAGTGGTAAAAAATAAAAAAAAATTGAAGTAACTATCATATTAAAATATGCAATGGTAAATATCCTGCTAATATTTGTATGCAAATTGTTTAATAAATAGCAATTGCTAAATTTGGAGAGAATCGAAATACTAAATCATTCTTTCTCGCCAAAAATTTATCGATTTCTCAATTTACGTGCTATTTTTGCAGTGTTAATTAATATTTCAGATTAAAATATGTGTGAGAAAAATTGCTTGAATTCTCGAATAATATTAGCTAGATTTATGATTAAAGTGATTTCATCAAGTGTTCGAATCACTTAGATTTGCCATTCAGCATGACGCTATTTGGATAAATAAAAATCTTTTTCCACGCAACACTTAAAATCTTTCTGAAAACTTCATATTTCATTGTCGATGTCAACTTATTTTTAATCTGAAACAATTAGTTGTTAATTCTCTCATTCTCTCCATTGTTTAGTAAAGAACCATCCTAACTTGCCTTTAACAAGATTTCTTATTTTTGAATATCTTACTTTCGCATTAGACACAAATTGTGTAATAGAATTTTTACCAAAGAAACATCCGAATTTAAAAAGAAATCTTTTACTTTTGTCGTGGAAATCCATCTCAATTTACATGCTATTTGTTTTTTTAGTGTGAAAATTTTAATTTTCTATGATGGTCTTTTGTCTCACAAATGTGGCGCTTTATTCGCTCATAGCTATATAAAAAAGTGTAGGTGAGCATATCACAATAATGATGCTTTCTTGAAAACTTTAAGTTCAAATCGGTATTAATTTTTCTTCGAAACGTTTTGGATCGGTTGTCGGATAATATCGAAAATCGAGATAATACGGATCTGCAAAACCAAATTAGTAGTTCGAGTTGAAATGCCTTTTCAGGAATTATAAACCTCAAATAGTGATAATTTTGTGGAAATTTATCACTTTTTTTCTCCTTACATTTCGATACATCATTGATTGGAGTAAGAGTGTTTAACGTTGCCTCCGTTTCGAAACAGGCGAATTTCATTAATCTATTTCTTGAAGTTAAAAATTATTTAATTCAAATCCTTCTGTTTAGCAATCACCATCAAAATCTTTCTCTTCCATTTTTCTTTTGCCTCCTTTTTTTCGTCTATCTTCCTCACGAAATGACAGAGCCGTCTGGAGCTGGTTTGCATCCTGAATGTCATTATCATCCTCCCAGTCATATGCATCCGAAAAATGTGTCCCCAATCGTCGAATACCTTTCATAAACTGTAATTGGCATCTTCAATTGGCACATATGCTTTATTTAGTTCACTGCCCAATGTATTTAGAAACTCAGAGTTCCAAAATTTTATATCTCCCTTAATCCATTTTCAAAATTTGTTTCGCTTTTGGACTTTCCTTGCAACAAATATTAGAGGTTATAATGTATCTTATTTCTTATTCAATCATTTCTTATTCAATTGATACAATGAGAATCGAAAAATATTAATCCATTAACCTGATCGTATATAAATTTATAGTCCGGTCGATCCTTATATTGCAGTTTTATCAAGTAATCATAAATTGGCACGAATTCAATCGGAGTTTTCTGCAAATATGACTGTGCTGAAATTACTCTCTTGTTGAATATTAATTCGATCAGTTCAAAAAATATAATTAAAAATTTTATAAGAAAACTGCGACTTTAAAAGGGCTTTTAACTGCGATTCACTGCGATTCAAAGGTGATAATAATAGAGAAAAAACGATAATATTATTTACTTATCATTACCTTGAAAAGTTTGTCGGCTGTAATGTTTTCCTTAATTTGTAGTAACATTTTTTCGTCTTTGATTGTATTCCATGGTAAACCTGAGCATAACTCGATGAGCATATAAAGCAGAGATAGTAAATCATCATTTCTACCCTAAAATGACTCAAATATCGATTGGGAAAACAACTTGATATAAGATATTAAGTAATGCTTAGTTCAGCATGTAATCTAGAATAAAGACGAAATATGGTTCACTGTAACACGACGAGATATGATATTAGAAGCTAAAGGAGCCTAAATATTTACATATTCAACCTGTTCCATACGTCGATGAACATTCGGCGAACAGTACCGCAATGTACCTCGCAGCAGAACCCGCCTCCTAGGCTTTCGCAATTGGATTTTTTTCGTATTCGAATCCTCCAATATAAATGATCTTACCATACCTGTTGATTGATCAGTTCTAAACTTCAACCATACTATTCTGCAAATTTGAACAGTTCTAATTAAAATAAATGAAACACGATTACCATAATCAATCATAAAAATGGTCCTGCAATCCCGTCCATTTATACCGATTACCATATTACCCGGTTTGACATCTCGATGCACGAAACCAACTTCATGGAGCTAAAATTAACGGAAATAGTACTGAAGTTTTCAGCCTTTTAGCAATAATTATTCATGCTTTCAACTGATTTCTTGCAGAAATTTTTCGGGAAAAAATAAAAATCACCATTTTAATAGCGAATAAGCAGTGCACTGCGATGCGCAAAGTTGTTTCAAATGAAAAATGATCATCATCTCGTCTTATTTTGTTGATACCTTTCATTTTTCTCAGAAACATCAAATCTGGACCGCATAATGTCATCACCATAAAACTGCAAATTCTCAGAAAGAAACTTCTCGAGATTTTCAAAGACCTGGTCTAGTGCCACAATCTATCACCATCTTATAGAAAGTCACACAGATCGCGAATAGTTAGTTCCGCTTTCATTGTTAGATGTTAATTAATCTATCAGATTTCATTTGATTTGATAACAGATGCATTTAATGAAATTAGTTTTCGTGAAAATATTACCTGAGAATATGCTCAAGGAAAAGCAACAAAACTATGTTAAAATAGACTGAAAAATTATAAATACGTAAAATTTTTCATCACCAAAAATTGAACTCTACAAATACGAAAATGTCGGCAGTAAAAAAGAAGATTAAATTTTAATGAAAAAATAGTGAGTTCATTTATATACTGAAAGGTAGTTTTTGTTTCAATTATATTTTTCTTATTGAAAACATTAGGTCAGTTTTTTTAAATAATCCTTAAATAAATTTTTGGCGATTATAAATCTTTCATAATATAAAGTGCGAAGAATTAAGACTTGGTTTCATTAATCCATAACCGTCGTAACCATCGTGACAAAAAAAAATGAATCCGAAATGAGCCATTCATTTGTTGTGCTTTTTTGCCTGTTTCCAAAAGTATTTCAACAATTAAGCAATTCCACATTTTTTTCAAAAAACTATATGGACTTACAATAGACCTAGGCTTCTTTTAACAGCATTGCAATATTTCAAATTTTAAACAGAAAACAACCTGTATTTAGGTCTTTTTCCAGAATGTAGCAAACGGATGGTGTGTTTTGAGGCAGTACTCAGTTTCCCTAGAACGTAAGCTTCTAATTTCAATACACCTCCATCAGGTAAGAATGCCGATTCGACCTTAAATTCCTGGATTAATTAAATTAAAATATATAGTCATATCATTTCCAGATGCTGTTTCAGATTTTAGAGCACTTTTGCCTCTTTTTTCATTTCCTAAAATCCTTCGCTTTGTAGAAAATTCTTTACTGTACTAGAGAAAACAATTTACTTTAAGCGCTGCCGTAAAATTTTTTCGTTTAACATGAATAACTTCGTAAACTGCACCACAACCACCTGCTCCAATCTTTTCCACTATTTTCCATTGTCCATGGATAACCTGTTTATATGATATTAAAATATATACATGATAAAAATCAGAATATATCGATTATTTTGAATAAAATTTTCCGCACAAGAAGTGTAGACTGATTTCTCCTACCGTAATTAAATCTTTGATCAAGCCATAATTTTAATCTTTTTCATTGATACTATCCCTAATATCTATTCATTACTAAGATATATGACATCACTCAGTGATTTACTTCGTTCATTCTTACCTTTAGCCATCGAACCTCCACTGAGTACCTTGCAGTCATTATATGCAAGGATCTTTTTGGGACTTAACAAATGCTACAAAATATTCAAAAATGAAGTAGTCTAGAAATCTCGTGCTATTCTTCAAATGTTCCAGAGAGCGATTACCGTAACAAGCGGAATAAAAAATTCAAGTTATAATTGAATGGTGAATTAAATACAGTGAGATACTGACAAGAAGTTCTATTCTTTAAAAATAATCGTGAAATCAAAGGACAAAAAATCAGTTTTTATTCTTTTGTAGAAAATCAAAAGTGCCAAAATATTGACGAACCTTGCCTGGCCTAAAATCCGGTATTTCATCTTCATCACCCATTAAATTAGTTAAGACACGATCCTACCTCCTACCACCAGTTTTGACCTCCTACCTAGCGCAACTAAAGAAATAACAATGTGCAATTTCTATCCTACTCTACTTATATAGCGAAACACAATTCTGCATACATTTCAAATTGAGGATTATTAAAATTTTGTGGGGCATGTATTAATAAAGTCTTATCATCTCCAATTACAATTTAGATGATTTATTGCAGTGCACGCGCTTATGACCTAGCACAATTTTCTTTTTCGATAAACAGTTAATTTCAGAAAAATGGAAATAATAATTCAGTTACATAAACAAAGCATGCATTGGTTTCATATTTCTAAATTTATTGAAGAAATAAATAAGTACAGCATGACAAAACAAAATATTCCTTATGATGCAGCAAAATCGGTTATTGAAGGATCTTTCCCAAAATCAAGATGATAATTCCTCATGAATAATATATAACTTAAATCTTGAGAAAGAGAAAACGACAGTATGTAATAATCTACCACTATTACAACATCATCAGTGTAATGTTACTGGATGCAAACGATTGCAGGAAATTGAAAGAGTTATCGATGGGAAAGTATATGCTTTATTAAAAACTTAAGTATTAGCAAATTGTGACAGCGTCAATCACAGCAATGTTATTCATTAACAAAAAATGAGATCGTGATTCAACATCTAGCGACAAAGGCGATCATCAATGCTTCAGATCTCAAAATATTATAGAGTATGGATCTACAGGATGTATATGGAGAATTTAAAAAAATTGCAAAAATTGCAATTTTATTCTAAATCTATAAAAAAAGATTTCACTAGGATTTCATCAAGTTTCTAAAACATCACGCTCAACACATGAAATAGGAATTCGAGAAATTAATTGAAGTTGAAAATAAATCTGCTAATCCTGGTCTCAATTTACTAATTTTAATTTCAATAAAAATATATGAGAACATTCAATTATAATCATTGCTCTTGGGAGCTCGACTTGCATCTTCCATAGACTCATCACTGGATTCAAGAATAGTAATCTATCCATCTATCCATATAAATAAAAATGTAAATGCTACCTGTTCGAACTCTAATAACTTCTCAAGTTCTCCACCGACTTTTTCCAAATTTTGACACAACCTTGCATTCAAGTAGACGAGTCATCTTTTAAACACCTAATTAATTTTTTTCAGGTGCCCTAACAATGAGTGAAGAGGCGGCTTATTGGCTCCGCCTTCCTTTTTTCTCCCGTCCTTCTTTTTCCGCGCATCTCTCTAACAGTAACGACAGCTAGCCCTCCTTTTTTCTCTCACTTCTCATTCTCCTTCTTCCCCCACTTCTCTAATAACAATTAATAAAAGAAATAAAAATTCGAAGAAAAAAATTTTGATGAAATATTAAAATGATAATGATAAAAAGAAAAAATTCACAACAAAAAGTAAAAAGGGAACAAACCTTTTTTTGAAAGACATTTTGAATCTATATTGTCATCGTTAAGTTCCAATAATCGTAAATGTTGAAATGTTAGTAACTAATGCTTTGAAAATTTGATCGAAGTTGAATTCCGAATACTGCACTGTTTACTTGCTTGTCGGGAAAATTTTAGTTGCAGCGCGTGATCTCAAACTTGGGTAATTAAACTTTTATTATAAGAAAAACTCGTTAATACAAAACACGAAGCTTACAAACATTGCATATAAGGCATGAATATTACAAACATAAAATATAGCACAATTATGGTGAAGTTACTATTATAATAACTAAATAAAAAAAATCGGAATAACGTGATAAAAAAATAGCGACCTGTTGGTGTAGATTAATTTAAAAATGAAAAAGGAAAGGGTTGAAGACGCTTGTAATGCGCCTTTGTTATCACAATGCATCTGGGCTTTTTTTAGCACAATGCCGCTTACCCTTTGTAGCGAGATGCCGCCAACCCTTTGTTAGCAAGATGCCGATGGGTTTATCTGTTTTATGTAAATTAAGTTGCAAAATCAAAAAAAATGTTTAATCTGGAGAAATGTCACTCCTTATTTGCTTTTAAAGGAAAAATTCAATTTTTGATCTTCAGTGTTCTGACAACTCACACTGCAAAAAATTACGCGTGATATTAAAAGATACTAATAGTCGTAAATGATGAAATGTTCGTAAGTTCAAAATCTTAAATCTCGGAAAGTTTTTACCTACTGCTTTGAAAATTTGATCGAAGTTGAATTCCAAGTATTGCACTGCTTACTGAACTGAACGCTGATGCTCTGAAAAAAATAATTAAAAAATAAAAAGCTAAGAAAAAAATAGAAGATAATCGGATTTCATAAAAGCTAAAAAATAAAAGAAATAAAAAGTCGAAAAAAAATTTTAATTAAAATATTAGAATGAATATCATGAAAAAAATTTCGAACAAAATGTAAGAAAGGAACAAGCTTTTTTTTTTGGAAGACATTTTGAATCTATATTATCATCTTTTCGTTCCAATCATTAATAGTTTTTGTTCTAGCAGTAATACACTTCTGGAATGCGTGCACATTACAAGTAAGGTAAAAATATTATTCGAATGCAGGGGAAGGTGAATAATATTCAAGAACAATAAATAATGTTCAAAAGCAGTAAATAATCCTTTTGCTGATTTATCTGATTTATCATTAGAAACTAATTGCTCTTTTACAAGAATTACAAAATTTGAGTGTATTTCCATTGCAAATAATTTATGATCATAATTATATAAAACTTTATTGCTGCTTTTGATATTCATCTCTTTCAATATTTCCGTCTTGAAATGCCATGCAACTCTATTAAACTCAAAATTAGAAATTTTCTATATCCTTATTTTTCCAATTTTCCAATTCTAAGAAATAAAATTTAAACCTATCTTGCATTCAATTTCTGGAATTTTATGAAATCATCAAAGTTATTACAGGCAGAAAACAGTCAGTGCAATAATCTTCTCAAAGGATAAAAATTGTAAAAGCTAAGCTTTTCTGTTTCGGACAACTTTTCGGAAACTCAACATTTCATTTTACTGAAAATGTATATTTTATTGAATTTTAGATATCTGGTTCACTATTTCGTACATTTTGCGGTTTGATCATAACTGATTGGCAACGACATGATCCTTTTGCTGTATTCTGCAAAATTCTTCCAGTTGGACTTCCAAAGCTATTTTGAATCTTCTAGCAATTTAAATATTTCGTTGTTTTTCAATTCGAATCTTCTAAATTTGAAATCATATTAAATTTGACTTAAATGCGTATTAACATTAAAATGAATACTATAGAAAATAGTGAAATATATTTTCGAAATTTTAAAACAAATTGGGGAGATATTATTTCAGATGAAGCAGACAAAATTTTTGTTTTATTAAAAAAATCCGCAAGATGTCATGCCGATTTGCAATCTCTTACAAGTGGAAGAATGATTTGATAGTCTAATCAAAATTTCAAATTTTGGATCATTGATCAAGTAGGAAAATTTAATCCAATTCTTCATCATGCTTGAATTTGTAATACTTTTACTCCACAGAACATTTTTTTGAATGAAAAATCAATGTCAGTCTGAATATCTATATAGTTTTAATATTAATTTCCCAGGTAGCAAAAGCAGGTGACAAATTTTCTACTTAATCAGTAATTAGTGCCATTTCTGCTGCAATGAATTGTAAATCAAAGATCTCAATGGAACACATGAATTCATTTGATTCCTGCAATTTTCCAGGTTGCGATTCAAAAATTTCGTAGCTGCTTGTTAATATGAATTTCCTTTCTGTTGATCTGAGTGCATCAGTATATGTCACCATTTAGCAATCTTACTATTATTTTAGTACTCATAATTTAAATTCAGGTTTTTTATTGACTTTATTTGTGAGTTTATAATATCGATGTTGCTGAGAGCTTATTTGAAGTGAATAGTTATAGTTTGAATATTGCAAAGAAGTGGTCATCTAACAGTTATGAAAGTGCAATGATATAATATCAATTAGATTGATCTAAAGTAGAAGAGAAGAATTGAAGTTCTCTATCTTATCCATTCTCATATGTGCTTTTATTAAGGCGGAAAAATTGTAGGTGTTGAATTATTCAGCGGTATTCGTTCTTTGCGTGATTACATCAAAGAAATCAAAAATGAAGTTTTTGAGAGTCAATAGATGAAAGGTTGGCTTAGTCGAATCAATATACGCCATGGCTATACCCAGTTATGGTATCTGATGGAATTAGAAAATATTATTGTAGTGTATACTTAGGAAACGCCAAATATTGTATGTTATTTTTTCGAACTTTATCAACATTTGAGTAATTTTGGAGGATTTGGTTTCATTCTTGGTTTTGAAAAAGGAAAAGATAGGGAAAATAGAAAAAAGAATTTATAGTTAAGTAACAAAAGTCATTTGTTCCTTTAAAGAATTAAATTAATTATCTGGATAAATAAAATTGTAAATGTTCATATAACTTTTCACTTTATCAACTGATTTGAAATTCTCAACGTTGTATTCGAAAAAATACGTTTTTTTTATATAGCTAAGCGCATGTTTAAGAACTTTCGGAACGCGAAGCTTCCAAGTAGATTCGTCCTAGATCCTAACAGATTAAAAAAAATCATACCACAATGTTTTTATTTTCATTTCTGACTAGTTCGACCTAGCTATGCTTCGTTTGGCCTATTCTACCTAGCTAATTAATAATAGTCTCCTTATAAAAAAACTTTCATCCATTTCGGTCCAAAATGATCGAGTCTTTGATAGAACCAATTTTTCGAAAACATATAGTTGATGAATGGTTATACGAATATGTTGATCCGACCATAGAACGACTGATGGAACTATCGCAACAAATTTCTCAACTTAAAATGCGTCGAACATTTACAGTTAGGAATTTTGATATCAGGAGACGGATGCATTATGCTTGTAATTTCATTGTCCTCATTTTTATTTCTTGCGATTTCCTGTAAATATTTTTTTGCTCTTCCTATAAAAATCAAAATCTGTTTTGCATTATTTCCGAAATACTGATGTTATCCGAAAAAGCCCTTTGCTCTGTATAATGATTTTCCTGTTTTTGAATGTTCCTTCTCGATCATTTTTGATAATCGTTGTTTTAATTTAATGAATTTAGCATCAGAATGAATATGGGATGCAGCCTTAAGTAAGACTTAGTTTTTTAATAATTTTTTTCTCTTTTTCATTTCTAATTGTTCTTTTGTCATTTAATTAAATTGTATTAATGAAACATATGTTTTTCATTTTATTATGATTCCATTTCAATGCTATTATTCGGGTATTCATTTTTCAAATAGTTTGATACCCGTACCAGTCTACATAATTACTGTTTTTACCCAATTGATTTTTTTGCTAATTTCCACTCTTTTGTCATATAATCATATAAAATCACCACTTATTGAGAGCGAAATGGAATCAACTGCATTTATTGCGATCGTTTCCATTTCTCATTAATCTGATTAGATTTTTTTATCGTGTAATTAATTGCTTCTGAATTTTTCATTTTGCATGTTCATTTTGTAAAGAAATAGTGATTAAAACTATAACAAGCTAAACCGGAGAATCGGCTGAAGTGATTAAAACTATGGCAAGTTAAATCGAATAATCGGTTGACATTTCTTCAATTAATTTTCTAAAACGCATGAATTCTGTCGCTTTCAAATTCGTAGTTGGACTACTTATCTTAAGCTATTTCTTTTTGCTTCGAGCTAACTTTTTTTCAGTCCTTATTTCATTCGTTCTATTTATAACTGGTCGAGATTCACGAAGGATTAAGTTTCTTCTCAGTGGGAAAATTGTTTTCGAAAAATTGCAATTTAATTTGAAATATATTTTGAGCAATATGTTAAGAAATTGTATTTTAGAGTTCTAATTGTACAATTATTTGCCCATTTATCAATCTTCTTTCTTTAATCATCTCTGGCAAAGAAAATGCACAGATATTGTCTCAAATTAATGCTGTCAAGGTTTCTGAAAAGTCATCTAGATATGTTTACTTTCGAAGTGAAGCGTGAAAATGATTGCTGATAACTTTTATATTTTAAGTTATGCTTTTGACAATATGAGTTATTAAAAAAAGTTTCGCATCGTTGAGACAAAAATGCAGTGTATGAAATGAATGATGTACATGACAACAGAAAAAAGTGTCAACGCAGTGAATTGTTCTCAAGGGAATGAATAGAAGGGATTGGAAAGTGTTTGTGGACGATGGTTCAAATTGGGAAGAGAAAATTGTTCAATGATACCTTCAATGACACATTTCGCATAATATGCAACATTTTTAAGAGCAATTTTTACGAGTAAAATTTTAGTATTAGAGACGAAAATTTACTATGGGTTTGATATTATTCAGAGTGTCTTTTTGGTTATCGAAAATAAAAGTTTCTAAAAATAAATTTTTAAATTAAACCTAATCGACTTTGCTTATATTGAGCATTCTTCGATGGTGGCTTCTCTACAGTTGCAGATTAACCTATTACTTTGTTTGAAGCTATAGTCTTTTCTGGCCATGAAGTTCGTTGTTACTTTAATCGACTTTAATCGATGCAAGTATGGATAGGAGGCTAAATGGAACAAATACTGTAAATAACCATGTTTTAACAATCGTTACTTTTATTTATATAAAGTATCGTTGATATGAACTTCATATCATTGTATTTTGCATGAATTTACTAGCTCTCTATATTGGTTTTCAACTTAAGTACGTCAGAATAATAAATTTGAGGCCTTCTGATGAAGAAATTAATTGCTTCAATCTTTTAGTAGAAATCTGTGATTCATTATATAGTCATGCTCAAATTTAAAGTCCAACTTGGGATTCCTATTTTCCTTCTAACTTTTTATTTACGGTTGGATACAAATAAAGCCTTATATCATCGTACTTTGCATAAAAAGCGATGCAATTTCTTATCAGACAATTGATGGTGTATTTTCATCTACTCAAAGATACAAATCTTACCAAGGCCGATTCGTATTTGCGATTCTTTCCTGTAAATGAACCACAGAAGAACATTTATTGTAAGTTTCATTAAAAAATACTGAGCATTCAAAATTATTGACAATTGGAAAAATTTAAGAAATTTCTGTTTGCATCATTTTGCTAGTTACACCGAAACCATTCCTTCTTTTTTAAGTTCGATTTTTCGTCTAAAATCTTTTCATTATCTATCTAAGTACTGAGTTTGCGTTATATTATGGAATCCTTAAACCTTTTGTTAGACATAATTCTAATTCCTTTCTGCAGATTGATTAAGTAAATAAAAGTGTATGATTCTTTATGAAGATCCATTGATTTCTTAATTTTCAATTTTCATAAAATTTTAGCTCCATGAAAATAAGCTTATTCCATATTTATGAAACCATTTGAGCATTACGGAATTTTCATGCAATTTCTTGCTAGATAGGGTAGTTTTCTAAAATTTCTTCATGATTTTAGCAGTCTGAATTAACAAGTGAGAGAATCCATTAGCGATAGCTTTTAATAATGTAATTCTTCCCTGCAGAGATTAAAGACTTCTAATAGCAAAAATTAGTCCTAAAATTTTGCCAAAGTGGATAAATTCAAGAAGCAAAGGAAACTTTGGGATTAATAACCGTTTTAATAGAGAATATACTGCCATCAATAATTTTAACTGATCGATTTTGAAATGAATCACAAAAACCCGTTCCTCTTAAATTGTGCTGTTTTATTTTCTTTGGATTGCTTCTTATGTGCAAACAATTCTATCATCCTACCTCTCTACATATTTTTCTCAGCATTATTTTTAAATTCATTATATTTTCATGTTAGATTTATATATTAAACTTATTTTAACCGCTAAAACTAGATTTTGTTCTGGACCGGCCAGAAATTCTATATTGACTCATAAAGTGAAAATTAGAAAGAAACAATTTTATTGTGCCAGTATCGTAAAATTTTTTCCTTGGAGAATTTGGGGAATGGTTGCTTGTGTAGACGAATTTTTCGTATGATAAAGGCTCAGTAATGATGTATTTTAGTACAACAATTACGTTACAATTCATGGATAAATATGGAAATTACAATCGATAGCTTGAATATCTGTTTTATAGTTAGTGGTGGGGGGTTTATTTGAAGTTTGGAAAAGTTTGATGAAGGACTGAATAGGTATTAATGACAGAAAATAACGGACGAAGATTTAAAGGGTCAATCGATTTGAAGATTTGCACTGGTCCAGGGGATAATTTATGGTCGCCAACATCCCTTTTTACGATAAAGACATTAGAGGGTGGTTATAAAACCGGAAGATTTACATATGAATGAGATTACGATTTTTTATTCATGAGGTTAAGCTTGGTAATTACAAACAGAGATAGCTATGTGAACAAAGTAACTATTTTAAATTTTTCTTTTTACAACACATCTGGATTGTATTTGTAGATACTGCTAATTTTTAACAATGTATGTCGCAAAAGCCGCGAAGACTAAAATAAAACTTCAAAAAAATAAAAATGGAAGGGTTTTCCACATGTAAAGAACTATAAAATCGGATAATCATAAAATTATATTTTGTTAATTATAAAATTATATTCTGTAAGAATTTTCTAGAAAAAAGATTCATCTCAGTTTTAACATTTTCCCATGTCGAGAGTTTAGTCTGTTATCTAACTTGTTATCAATTAGCATGTCGAAAGTTAAATCCGTTATCTAACTTATAATCATTTAACATGTTTAATCATGTACATCTATATACTGTAAAAAAATTGTATTCTCCCATGGAACTATAGCTTGAGAAAACTGTAATTCATTTTATCATTTATCATATCTGTATCCCAAATGGATTTTCACATGAAACAATCTTGTAATAGCTTGAGAAAATTGTAATTTCCTTTAATCAATCCCACTTCTTGCCACTGCATAAGCCAGCTGTCGCTTTTCTTTCCGATAGTGACAAAATAATAAGTTGAATTCTTTTCTTTCGTTCTCACCGTTTCTTCAATCCTATTTTTCATTCATTCGGTAACGAATCTCAAACTTGGGTAATTAAACCTTTGTTATGATTAATTTATGAATCAACATACGCAGCAATTATTACAACAATTTTATTAACAATACAATTCCGATAATATCATTAAGAGATTATAATGTAAAAAAGGGGAGATTGGTTGGTAAAGAAGAAAAATTGGTTTATCATCAGCTGGTCCACTCGACCGAGCTGATGGCAGCTAGTTGGTAGAAATGATTTTTGTACTCAACCCTCATCTTCTTCGTGGATGGAGGATCCTGGTATCATTTTGCAGAGACAAGCAAGATCTTTTGTTGTCTCGGAAGCATGCGCCTTGGTGCGCATGAGACTGTGCCAGTAGTTAGCTGATGATAAAAGAGAGCTTTTTTAAAGCTCATTAACTGGATAGACAAATTAATTTTACAATCAACTACATGAGATATGCAATGTAAAATTTTAAACAAAGGGATCACTGATTTTTTTCTTTTCCTTTTTTTTTTTATCTCGCGATTTCAGCGACACTCGGGAGCGAGAAGGATTTAGAGTCTAGGCTTTCAGAGCCGCAGATCTCTAAAGAGTACAGATGTCGTATTCCCTGAATCAACCTCTACTCCCGTAGTTGCGACTATCCTCGGTTTTTCATGAGATAGTTTTTCAATCTCGATGGAATCTTCTTCCGATACTGTTTTTCTCGGTGAGCTACATAGCGCACTGTTGTGATTTGCTTTACATTTAATGGCTCTTCTGCATTTTTCTGCTGGATGAGATTTCCTTAAACATAACTTGCATAATCCTAACTCTTTCAGCTTTTCTAGTCTCATTGTTACCGTTGAGTACCTTTTACAATTATCATTCCAATGATCACCGTTGCAAAAAACGCAAGGTAACAATCCCTTTCTTTCTTCTGATCGATTCACGTAATTTTGCCCACCGCGGGGTTTGATTGCTGTCGCGTAAATGGTCATTCGTTTCATCTCTTGAGAATTAGGTTCGGACCTGGCATTCTGGGAACTACCAAATGTAGTTTGGTAGTTCCCAGAATCCATTCAGGTTTCTTTGGTAGTTCCCAGAATCCATTCAGGTTTCTCATCCATTCAGGTTTCTTTAACTTCTCCAGCTGTTGATGATTGGAAAAAGTTTAAGACGGACTAATTTTGAAGTACATTCAAAATTAAGTTACAACTGATAATCTATATAAATGAAAATGTAAATGCTACCTGTTACCTTTAACGGATTTCCGGGAAGTTCTCCATCGATTGTTTTCAAATTTTGACATAACCTTGTACTCAAACAGACTTTCTTTATGAGTAAATATGGTTACTTTTCACACGTGTCACGTCCGTGATAACTAAAAATAGTTGAGGAGGCAGAGTTTAATGACTCCGCCCACCTTTTTCCTGTCATTCTCCTTTCTTCTCCCATTTCTCTCTCTCTTCTTGAGTAAAAAATACGGTCAATAATAACAGGAAATAATCAATAATGAAAACAAAATTAATAATAATGATAATAATAATAACAATAATAAAATATTAACAATAATTAAGAACAATGAACAGTAATAAATTATAACAAATAATGAATAATAATAAATAATAATGAATAATAATAAAGAATGCTGAATAATAAAAAATAATAATAAACCATAAAAACTGAATAATAATAAATAATTGGCCAATCCTTTATAACCCTCAACTAGGTTCAATGTCGATTGCCATAACGCATCAACAAAGGTGCATCATCATCACGCACTAACAAAGGCTCCCTAACGGGAGCGGTTTAATGCTCCCACTCGGGTTGTAGCCTAACAAATAATAATCAGTAATCGATAATTATTGATCATTTCTTTGTTACCCTCAACTAGGTTCAATGTGATGACCCTCAAGCGTCAATAAAATGCGCTTCATTATCCCGCGCTAGCAATGGAACTCTTTTCTATCATTTTATATAGGAAAATCAACGGGAGCGACTTAGTGGTCCGACTAGGGTCTTTTTTACTTTTGTCCTTTTTATTTTACCGTTTTTTTTTAGTCGTTTTCTTTTTTTTCGTTTTAAAAATTTATCATTAGGTTTGTTTTATTGATGCTGTTAATTTTTTACTGTTGCGTAACAAATAATAATTAATGTTAAATAATGATAAATATTACAAATAGTAATAAATAATAATAACTAATAAAAAATAATAAAATAACAAGAATAGTGAACAGTGATAAATTATAACGAACTGATAATAGTGATAAAGAAAGCAAAATAATAATAAATAATAATGAACAATAAATATTGAATAATCTATATAAATAATTAGCTAATCCTTTGTAACCTCAACTGGGTAAATGTCGAAGACCCTCACGCGCCAAGAAAAACGCATCATCATCACCCCCTAACAAAGGCGCCCTTTTTCATCAAAATAGGGATTTCAATAAGAGCAGTGCAATATATAATTATTGATCATTTCTTTGCCACCCTCAATCAGGTTTAATGTCGCAGACCCTCGCGCGCTAATAAAAACGCATCATCACACACTAACAAAGGCGCCCTTTTCTATCATTTTAAATGGGGATTTCAATGAGAGCAGTTTAATGACTCGGGTTCCTTTTCCCTTTAGTCGTTTTCTCCGTTTTTACTTTATTAATTTTATCATTAGGTTAGTTTTATTGATACTATTGGTTTTTTACTCTTTCGTAATAAATAATAATTAATAATAAATAATGATAAGTAATAATACTGATAAACAATGGTAAATAATAATGAGTAATAATGAATTTTTCGACCCTGCCACGTTCCGCATCTTCAAGTCATCAATTGACCCCACCATCAAGTCTCATCAGTGCGTCAATAATGATTGATATTATTTAAGAAAATTGTTCTAACTCTTTAAATCTGTTTATATTTTAAAATGATCATAGTATAGAAAAATTATATACACAGTGTGTATAAAAAACATGATTTCAGTAAACCAAATTTAAACTACATTTTTGAGACATTAATTCACCAGATAAAATATTAGATTGTAAATCTAAAATTATTATTGATAACAAACAGTGCAATTTTTCCATAATAAATCTAAAATGAGAACAAAAATTGGAAAAAGCAACATTCAACATAAAAAATAAACAAAGTGCTGAATGCCTTCTGCAATTTCAGCATTTTCATACAATTTTAACTTCATTGATAATGAAGTAAAATGTGAGCTTTATACTATGTATTGATTTTAAGACTTATGAAGAAATAAGATTTGAAATGTTGTGTAAGTGATTTTTAATTATAATAAATATCGCGTAATCATAAAAATCTATTTTAAAAACATAATACAAAAGGATTTGAAAAATTTATGAAAGTTATACTTTCTAATGACTAATTTATCAGAAAAAATAATATTCATTTTACAGGTATTATTTGCCTGAAATCTTTTGAATGCAATCTTAATGCATTCCAAATGATCTGATGTTTCCATGCAAATCTTCCTATGATCGATCAAAAGGCTTGACGATTTTTTATGCATCATTTTACTATCATCCCAAATAATAAATATGCATTTTGCAATGCTTTTCCCATGCGCGATATTGTGAAAATGTAGCAATTTTTTTCACCTGGCAACAAATTCCACTTATTCCGGGCTGTCCAAGAGCTAAGATTACGTTATTTTGGGAAAGAATTGTTGCCGAAATCAACCTAATTAAAAACATTTTATCAATCTCTCATTAACAGTTTGCATTACTTGATCGTAAATACCTTTTTGCTCAAAAGTTAGCTTAGGAATATTTGATATCATATATGACAAAAGATCGCCGTGTTGTAATTTTGTTCAATCCAATTTTACATCGAATCGATTATGGTAATGGCATTCCTAGTTGAATGAGAACTTTGTTCGCGATAGGTTCAACCTAATGTCCATCGTGGTATATGGAATCTTGCAAGAATAATCAAATTTAACAAAGATCGGGATTGACGGAGAAGAAGTGCTACCATAAAACTGCCAAATGGGAAACAGCTCGATCGTACTATAAATATGCCACTGGAAATCAACAGCATTAATAGCAATGATTTCAGAAGTTAACTCAGAAGAACAGTAGCTAGCCGGACTCGAAACTCCAAAAGAACAGCGACACATCGCGAAATGACCACTAAGACTAAATTGTATAATTTTTTGAAAACATTATCATTGATAATAATGTTATCACTAATAACCACACAGATTGTAGCCGCGAACAATTGCAAATGGATTTCCGGAATATCTTTTAAAACATCCCTCAGAAATGCCGTTCCATTACACAAAGTGGGAGCGCACAAACGCGCTCACTTAGAATTCCAGCTGTCGAATATCGCACAATTACTTCACCAATTTCTTACCAACGCTGCCCGTTTATTCATTTTCAAAAACAGATGGATGAAATCCCATTGATTCAATCTTCTAATAAATGCATGACAAACAGTGAAGTACAATATTCACACGCTTGGTGGAGATTTAAGTGTCAATTAACAACAAATTACGTATTAGTTGAAGGAGAAATATTCTTAAATGATGGAAAAGGACTAATTTCTGATTTGGACAATACCGACCACTGCATGGTGAAACTGGAAGAAATATTCGATCCGAATAATGGAGGTCTAATAGACAAGTTTGATTTTGAAAGAATCAATTCGGAATCAGAACTCTTGGCTTAAAATCAAGCGGCAGTTAATTCAATACCTTATCGATCAAAGGACGACTCTCTTTAGTAAGAAATTTCAGAACAAGGAAACGAATTTACAGATCGATCAGGAAAAAAATTCGACCAAATTACTCAAACAATCCAAGAAGAACTTGAAAATGGGGCAATATATTGGAGATAAATAACTTTTCGTTTGAATGTTGTTACCATCTCTCCTGTAATAATTAGTCTTAAATTTAAACTCATATTTCTACGATCCTTATATTGTTTTTCATGAGAACGAAATTCAAATTACACAAAAATCATTGTTTTTCGTACGGAACTTTAACTTTTAGATAGGGAAGGACAAGGTTCAGTTATTAGACTTAATACATTCTCCTATACGCCTGAAAACCCTCCAATCAAACTCCCACATTCCTCTTTCCTCGTATTCGATATCGCGAAGCTTCAATTAAATGCCAAATCCTTATTGTAAATTATTTAACCGATGTTGTGAATCATTTAACATCTTATATTCCTTTCCTATGCTTTTTCCTTTTTTGGCATTATTTAATACCGGAAGTGCCTTTTGCTGT
>JAOVVO010000766.1:0-37920 GCA_028564675.1 Onchocerca lupi | reverse complement strand
TCACAATTACAATTCAAGCGGGTATTATTCATTCATGCAAATTTGCTGAATATTAGAAAATTGAACGTTTATTGATATTATGGAATTTATTAATCAATTAATTAACTTTATAATCTTTAAAAAAGATGTATATATATATACATTTATATATATATTAAGATTGGTGTTCAATTATGTAAAGCCGGTATGATGTTATCGATCCATTCCTTTATCTATTATTTTTACAGTTTGATGTGTTTTATAGCTCTACTCAATCTTTTTTTAAGTACTTTTTTTTCTTTTTTGAAATCAATAATTTTTTACTTCTGTATGAAAGGAAAAAAGACACTGATAAACATGACATATATTGGCTTGAAAAAAATTTCATTTAAATTGAAAAAAAAAAAAATTTAAGGAAATGAATTAAAGTTAAATTGTACTTTCTGTAATGCAAAGAAGAAGGCTATGAAATTACTTCTATTATTCAACATCTTCCAAAATATTCATTATATAATGATAATTGCTACAGATCAATCCTTTCATTGCTTATTTCTATCACTCCGAATTGCAGAAATGTGCCACAAAGAAATTTTGCTCACTGAGTTGGTATCAGATAAAGGTATAATCAAGGAAGGAGTAATCTAAAGATTGGAAATTATGCTGACGATTTACTTGATACGCAAATCTGTTAACTGAATGAAATCAGTCCGTTGAATAAATTTGGCAAATAAAATTTTCAGCAAAAATGAAAATTTTGACATTGGTGCAATATTTACGCTAGTGTTGCTAATTCTAGACATATGCGATAATTTAAACATGATCTATGACTATTTAAAAATTTAAAAAATTGCCAATTAAAATATTCTATTGATGGGCAATCACTGTAATTTCTGACTTCATAATTTTTCTTGCGTAACTTACCCTGAAAATAAAGAAATTGATTTTCATAGTGGATGAAACGCAACGATGGGTTTGGTTCGAACCAAGCATCAATTAAGCCATTCCAGAATTAATAAATAACCTAGAATTGTAACTTTGTAGGGATGGTCATGGCTACTGTTATTTGAGTATTATCGATTATTACTTAACACGAAATAACGAGATGGAATGTCGTATTATGAATTGTATATAAAATTTGATTAATATGGCAATATTGACAAAGTTATTGATGGAAAAGGAAGATGAAAGAGAACTCTTATAAATCGATTCCAAAATTACCTATGCTTTCAGTGTTAATTTTAGTGAAACTAATATATTGATTACATGTCGAACTTAGTCATATCTTTTCTAAACTATTTTACTTTCATTTTTAATTTACCAATTTCATTATCCATGCGAATGAGACGCAACGTACCATCAATTATTTTACCAACTACATCGCAATTATTTCTGGTTACTGATTAAATCATTTGATTTTTCTCAAATTCGAATCATATATGGTTATTGATTGAACTTTGATCTTACTGCAAATCTCATTTTCTTTGGTAATCATTGCAATCGTTAATTCGCTTAGTTTCTTGCAATCTTATTAATCTTTGCTTCATCTCAATTTCAAATATTATTTTCCTCTCGTAATGATTTTATGAATTTAATATGTTATGCGTAATAATGGTGTGAAATCATTGTTTTCTGTCATACGATGTGAAAATCTCTTTGCTAACTTTTTTCGGATTTAATTAGCAATTGGGATTTTAGGTAATAGAATAATTTGGAATTATAAAGAGAAAGTGGAAGAGAGAGTTTTATTTCCATAAAATTATACTCCAGAGGGTTACAATTACTTTCAGTACGTATCTGCATTATGTAAATTTTATAAATAAAAGTTGCCATTTGTTCGATTTTTTGATGAGAATGCAAGAAGTTTGTGAGTATATTCAGTATAAATTATATCGCGGAATTAATGGCAAAAATTGAGTAAGGAAGTAATAAAGAGAGCAAAAAAAGAAAAATTAGAATATAAAATTCCAATCAAAAAATCGAAATGAACTATTACGTCATCTATTTCTACTTCCAACAATTAATGTTAATGAACTTATCCACACTTAGAAGTTGCAATTAGGCAATATGGGTGAAGCGGTAGATATCGATCTTTTGCCGTATGACAAAAAAGTGAGGGTAAAGAAAAAGCGTGAATTCGATTTTTCACGACATCCAAAACGACGAATCGCTTTGATGTTCATGTATTTTGGATGGGAGTACAATGGATTAGTTGAACAGCAAGAAATTAGTGGAACTGTAAGTTGTGTTGTTCTTTGTTAGAATTATCATCAGAAGAATGACAAAATTTTGCGATGCTTAAGCTCTTTTTCCTCTGATCATTAAAATAATGATACAGTTAGTAGAATAAGAGTTAGACTCCGAAAAATCATTAGTACTTTCATTGATTATTTTAGTTCCTATTATTCAGTGGTTTTTCGACGCACGTGCTCATTTCATATTAACTTTAACTGCTATGCACTGTGTTAAAATAAACGAGGTAGAACTTTCAAATACCTTTTCATATGTGTTTTCATTTTCAGGGATTTTCATAGAATGAAGAAAAGTTAGAAATATTTAATCTGCCATAGTTTACAGGTTGAGGAAGAAATGAGGAAGGCTTTGATAAAGACAAAGCTTGTTGAAAATTGGGAAAATTGCAGTTGGAATCGAAGCGGTCGAACTGATAAGGGGGTATCTGCTTTCAGACAGGTTGCTTCTGTCATTGTAAGGTTCATTTCGGATTCTTTAATACTTTTAATAGCAAGATTTTAAATATCTTTATATGTAGTACTTAAAATCTCTAATTCCTTTTTCAATCCACTTTCAATAATAAAGTCATCCATTAATTTTTTTCGACTTTACATTATTTCCGAAAAAAATTAATTGATTTGTTATATTTTAATCTATTCATCTATTCTTTAGATTTAAGGTCAAATGAACCAGGAGGAGAAGGTGTTTTTTGGCCTACTACCGTTAATGCATCTTCTGAAACTACTGTGAAGGAAGAGCTTCAGTACGTAAAAATGTTAAATAGCGCATTGCCAACTAATATTCGGGTGTTAGCGTGGGCTCCAGTTCTTAAAGATTTCAGTGCCAGATATAAATGCACTCAACGCACTTACACCTATGCTTTTCCAAGGGCCAATTTTGATGTTAAGGTTTATTTTTAAAGGATTTTCGTATAATATCTCCATTATTTCGCTTATTGATTCATGTGAATTAGATCAGCTTCTCAAGTTAAAATCTTGAATGTTATCTGTTCATATTGTAGTTACTTCGTTTCTTTTTTAATTTTTGAGTATAGTACTCAAAAATTTTAATGGAATTGCAGGCAATGCGGCAAGCCTGTCAATTTCTTGTTGGTGAACACGATTTTCGGAATTTTTGTCGTATTGACATGAACAAGGGAAGAGTGGAAATGAATTATGTTCGCACTATCACCTATGCTGATATATCATTCATATCGTATATTTTAATAATTTTGGGGGTAAAAAAGGAATTGTTTAGAAGCTAAATATTATTTTTTAATTATTTCGTTGTCTCTAAAGAATGGTAGCGCTATTCACATATTCATTTTATTTTTTTGATTTTTTTAACATTAAAAGCGCTATTATATACTATTTCAAGTAACCAAACGATTACTCAGTTGGTTATTTAGAGCGGCAACTTTGAAATCAAGAATTTTTTAGAAATAATTCATTGTCAACATTAAAACTGAACGAAGAAGCTAGTCGTTATGAGTTTCTTCAATTTACTATCAAAGGAAGTGGCTTTCTTTGGCATCAGATTCGTTGTATAATGGCTGTGCTCTGTGAAATTGGTCATGGTAATGAGAAACCAGAGGTAAGTTCTAGTAAACCAATATTGTGAAAAGAATGGTGAAAGAAATGATGATTTTAATCAGTAATCATTTACGAAAATCTTATTTCATGTTGCCTTCAGATAAAAACGCTTATGTATAAACGATAAATTAAATAATTATTAAAAAAATTTGCATTTCTTTTTCTCCTACTTGAAGATTATTGCCGAACTTCTCGATATCAGACTTACACCTTCAAAACCAGTTTATGGATTAGCTCCGGCATTTCCATTATGCTTGTTTGATTGTGTATACGATGGAATGGAACTTTCTTGGAGATGGGATATTAATTCGTTGAAATCTATTAGAAAACTTATCCTGAAAACTTGGGCTCATTATCAGTCTTTGTAGGTTTTCATTACCTTTTTTTTTTTCTTTCTCATCCTTTTTTATTCTTTCTTTTTTTTTTCTTTTTTCGTATTTAATTACAACGTTTTTTTCCTCAAATTTTCACTACTAGAAAAAAGTTTAAGGAAAACAGAAGGTTAGATAAAAAATTTGCGACTGGAAATTATCGAAAATCTTTTCTCGCATGCTACGTGATGTATTTAGCATCAAGCACTTAGTGGTGCTGTGTTATAGTTGAGAAGGCTGTGGAAGAATATTTGGGATATAAATGACTTCGGGTCAAAGACTGTTTTTTTCTCTTCGAAGTTGCAGAAAATTGACCATTTCTGGATAAAGGCGACGCAGTTCTATAAATATTATCTAGGTAATTGAAGGATGAAATAATTTCAGATCAGCAACGTTGCAAATTATGGCTGAAAGCATCGGGCTATTTGCGCCAGCAATACAGGATGACTATAGCGGTTTAAATGAGTATCTCAGACCAAGTGGCACTTCTACCAAAATATATATACCCATCAAAAAGCGGCCTACATGTGATGCTTTGGAGTTGAAGCAAGAGAAACTTCGTGCAAAAATGTCAAAAATCACTGCCGACACTTCCAGTAATAGTGATATTTTGTTACGATGATAATAAATATTAAATCATTTATGGTAAGTATCATTGTTTTTTGTAACTGATGCATTAGTTAACTAATACATTAAATATTAACACTAATCCTAATGACTGTTGATACTGGTATGGGTTATTTTTATATGAAAACATTGGCGATTTCCACTGCAAGCAACATTCTTTTGGTTATTCAGTATATTTTGTTTTTATTGAGTTTCAAATTCTATGATTTTATTTTTGAGTATTGAACTATGCAGTTTATGTATTCCGGATTTTTTATTAGTAAACTTGCTTCGGTATTATACATAGAGCAGTTTAAAATAGATCTCTGGTTTTAAGAAATGAACTTTATTTACAGTTAACAGTGATTGTAAAGAGAATTCTTTCGTTTTGTTGTTTTATGGAAGTTCCTTTAATGCTTGTGAATTTCTGCATTAATAAAATCTATAACAATTTCAAATTGTCTATAAAATACGTTTCAAGCGTTGTCATTTCAGTAGTGAATTTTGAAATTACAGATTTTGTATTTGATCCTATTCTACGACCTATTTTAAATGTTTATGATGCATTTCATTTGTTTCACTCAATAAGTTACAGCAAATTGGACCGATAATTATAATGTCCGAAATTGTGGATAAGGTTGAGGTATGTGGAAATTTATTTTGATTTAAAAATGAATGTATTGCTGATGCATGTCACAATTCGCTCTTCTGTATTTGTATAATTAGAGGATTTGAGGCTCGCGAAGTTTATTATGACACTCCTCTATGTCGATAGAGTTTTTTCGAGTCGCGAATTCCTGAGGTACTTAATTTACCCGCTTACAAAATATGTTGAATATTACCAGACTGAAGTTGTGCATATTACATTTGTAAATTAAATTTAGACCAAGATAACCTTAGCTTCTCATGAATTTTGTGCTTAGAACTTTTTTTTTTTAAGCAGTAAAATAATTTTGAATTTAAGCGATATCGAGATGACCCGGAATGGGATGATGTTCATCCTATGCCACTCACAGATGATGAACAATCAGCTGTTCGGATTGCAACTAGTGATGCTTTTAATGATGCATTTATGTATCTGCGAGCTGTTATACTCAGCAATGAGATGTCAGAGCGAGCGTTTAAATTAACTGTAAAGTGAGTTTATTTTGCTGTTATATATTTTACCAATAGATTTAGTTATTATAATTGATATCATGGCAATATAATTCGCCATCTATGAAAAATTGTATAATGTGAGGCAAAAATGCTGCCTTTCCATTTTATATATCATTATATTGTGATTAATTTTTTAAGGTATTGAGAAATTTCTCTTTTATTCGTTTAACGTTTATAACGATATATTGGATAACCCAAGAACTGCCGACCAAAAGTAGTAGTTTTATCCGGTAGTAAATTCGTATTTGAGGGATATTTTGTCGTCAGTTCATTAAAATTTATTTGAATAACTTTGAAGGTGTATTGATTTAAATCCGGCTAACTACACTCTTTGGCAGTATCGCCGTGCTCTTCTTAAGGCACTGAATAAAGATCTGAATAACGAATTCAATTTTATTTCTGAAGTGATTGAAGAAAATCCTAAGAATTATCAAGGTTCGTGTTGTCCTTGAATACTTCTACTTTTCTTTTTTTTTTTTGCATCATAACTTGTCGGTTGTAAGAGTAACTAAAGTTTTCGAAGAAATTTCATTTGCTAGAGATTCTAAAGAAGAAAATAAACTAAATGAATAAATATATATACATAATATATTATATATTATTAAGTTTGGCATCATCGTCGAATGTTGGTGGAATGGACGAATGATGTTAGTCGGGAGCTTGATTTCACAGCACGAATGATTGAGGATGAAGCCAAAAACTATCATTCGTGGCAGCATCGTCAATGGGTCGTTGAAAAATTCAAATTATTTAGTCAACAAGAATTGGATTACAGCGCTGGACTTTTGATTGAAGATATGCGTAATAATTCGGCATGGAACTACCGGTACTTTATACTTCAAGGATTGGATACATTAAAGGTAGTTAATTCCAAATTACGTCCAAATGTTGAATATCTCAGGATTTATTGATAGAAGCTGCCTAATTATCCACTATTATTGTTATCTTATTAGTTCTTTTTAATTTTAAAAAAATTTATACCATTTCATTATTACTTTTACACCTCAAATGTTTCACTTCAGTTAAATATTGTTTGACTTTTTTTTCCTGTTTTTAAGGATCCCAGTGTATTAAATCGGGAAATTTCAATGACTCAATCTATGATTAAAAAAATTCCAAACAATGAGAGTGCATGGAATTTCTTGTCTGGAATATTGCTGGATGTATGTTTTCATTTTGATGAATATTCTAAAATTAATTGCTCAAATGCTGTATTCTAGGTATAAGCACTATTCATTCCAAAATTCAATATTTCCCGTCTATTTTGGAAATTATTCACTGCTTTTTTTGCTTGGAGAGAATTATTTTAAAAGGATTTAAAATAACGATAATCTTCAGTAATACTTTCGTCCAGTATCTGTCACTTCAAAATTTAATTCTAAGGAGACTTTACAAAACTCAAAAGTTAATGATTGCTAATAAAAAAAAAGCCTTATATGTAACTCTGCAAAGAAAACAATTTTAAGTTGTTGCAAATTAGAAATCTCAATTTTTAGTGATATATGTTAATGATATTTTTAGTGCTATAAAATTTCAGAAAGGAGTTTCTTCTCGAACAGATGTAATGCAGTTTTGTCTTGAGCTGAGCGAGCAGAAACGTGTACCACTTTGTCTTAGTTTCATGGTGGATGTATTATTAGAAAGAATCGAGAAAAAAGTTGAAGTTAAAGTAAATTTTGGTTTGGATTGGGTCATTCTAAAATAAATATTTAATTCTGAAAAGAATATATTGGAAGAATATTTTGCTATAGATCTGAATTCGTAGCATAAGACAAATAGGAGATCTTGAGTGAAATGAATAAGAGTTTTTGTAATTTCAGGATAGTGCTGCACAAGCGGTACAAATACTTCAAGAATTGAAGGAACTGGATCCAATACGAAAAAAGTATTGGGATTATAACGAGAAACTTGTCAATAATCTTATCGAAGCAAATTAATTTTCCATTTTTTTTTAAATGTATTTTCTAACATTCCTTTCAATGAAGCTTCAACCCATTTTTTTTTTCTATCCAATCTATTCTTAACAGCTGTGATAATATTATTCCAGATTAGTGATCTGAAAATCAGAAACTTTTATGCATTTTTCGTTGTGTGGATGTTCGCAATTTTTTTTTTTTTTTTTTTTTTTTTTTTTTTCTCTTCAATCGTATAACATTTGCTAATGGTGCATGTGCAAATTTTTTCCAGAAAATCATTTTTATAATTCGCAAATTACAATTATGATGTCACGATATTTAGCGATATAGGTAGCTTACACTTTTACATTTCATTTATAGTATTTTTTCTAGATTTTGGACTTTTAATCTTTTTCTTTTCTTTCTTTCTCACATTCGAATGACAGATCATTTCATTTTCGAAAGTTATATAATATTTTGAGCGTTAAGGTTGGAACCGACCTGTAGATTTTAATTTTACTAATTAAAATATTTGTAGTTTGAATAAAAATTTCATGTAATATGTTCTACTTTTTGTATTATTGTTCTTTTAATAGAATAATAACATACATAACAAGGATGAAAGGAAGCTTTGAAATTAATTTAATTGCTTCTCAGTCTCTTCGATTGATTGACTAATTGCCAAGATGGAATATCGCTTCAATTGATTAATTGCAAGATCAAATGAAAGATTTGGGATTATCTTCTTTTTTCGATTTTGTGTTTTTAGAGACATTTTAAATTGTTATGTCTCACAGGAAATTGCTTTTGCTTGGATATCCCACAAATTCGATTAATTATGAAAGTAATTTCTTTGTTTTTATTCATAGTCTATATTCTGCTAGTGATTATTTCGAACATTTTTCAAAGATGTCTAGTAAAATTTGAATATATTGCAGGTCCTGAACAGTTACAACAGTTAGTTCTATTTTTGGAAGACCAGCATATTAGACTATATAAAATTGAGGATAGAGATGAATTACAGTCATCAGATATTGGAATATGGAATAAATCATATGCAAAGGTAGTTCTATTCTCTTTAGATTCGAATTATTTGCAAGTTAGAACGCTAAATGAAAAATATCAGAGTAATCTTTAAGACGAATGCTAATATTCATATGTCAGCTCTCGCTTTAGATTTCGCTACATTCTAGATTATAAAAATTAAGGAACGCATAACATTTTGTTCTTTTTTGAATATTTCACTGTTTCATATTGTTGGGTAGAATGTTCAGCAAAATTAGAATCAAGATTCTGTTCGGAACTCTATTTGAGAGTTTTAAAATCATTCTCATGGTCATTTCTCATAATCTCATTACTTCGCTTATCATAGTATTTGGCCGATTTGAAATGTCCCTTTTCCTGTGATGAAGACTCACCTCAAGAAATAATCGATTGGCTTCTTATTCGTGCGATAGATTCTTGTTATCAACGGACAGGTAAATGCTAAACGATTTTGGTTAATGCAGGCAAGAACAATATCTTGTTCTTTCCACACATTTCAAAGTAGTGTTCTTCAACATTCCTGAGCTTAATTCCAAATATAATCTGAGGATTAGTTGAGAATAACTTTCATCATTCCCTTTTCTTCTATTAATATTTTAGATTTAAGTCGACATGGGAAAATTAAAAGTTGAACGGGGTCGCATTAAAAAATCTGTATATCTCATGTAATTTAGGCCAAACTGAAGACATAGAATTGCCGACTAACTGTATAGTTTTTCCTAATAATCGAATTTAATATGCTGTGAATATTCTTACAGTTGAAGGAAAAGACCTTACTGCAGAGAAATATGTACAACGGAAAGCCGAAAAAGAAAAAGAACAAAAAGCGAATGACCCGCTTAATGCTATTGACCGTGAGTTCCATATAATTCATAAGCTTTGAGATCATTTCCAAATAGGATTAATAAAATATTCATATTAGAACAATATTTGCTTAACTGAAATTTTGCACAAAGCAATTTGTTGTCCTATCTACGTTAGATAGAAAAAACAAACTGCTTTAAAAGAAAAAGCTTTTCCTATCTTTTCTAAACCCATTTGCTTTACGTTATAGTCCCGTAATTTTTGTTGATATCTTTACTTAAATAATATTTTCTTTTTTTTTTTTAAATTTCTACTTTATTTTTTCTATTACCTTTTGTCACAAATAACTCTTAATTTCTACGTTTATTTTTATTATTACTGTTTATCATAAGAGATATCAAAATTTTTTGTTATGACAGCTTATTATGCTTCTTATCGACTTGTTTCTTTTTCTCTTCAATATGTTTGATAAATTCGATAGTCATTTTATGATGTAGTGGAGATGAACCTTATTAGAATTCGGCTAAATATGACGGAGAAATTTGTTTGTTAATTTAATTTATTTTTTTGAATCATTTAATGTTCCATTTTTTTTAGTTTGTACAGAAGAAGCGAAGAAATCTATTGAAAATCTCAGAGCTATTTTGGGAATAGCAGCGCATCCAGATCCTTTAGTTGTTCTGAAAGCTTGTTGCAAGGTATTTCTTCTTTTCAGTCCTTCCATTAAGTTTTACAAGTACTATGGTAAAGCAAAAATAATATGAAATTTTTGAATAAATTTCATTTCAGTTTATTACAAACAATCTTTCCGATGAAGCAATTCAGATAACGAATAAGGAAGTGCAAATTCAAAAGGTAAGAGGTGATAAAGGACAATCGGCCCTTCATTTTGTCGGTTTACTTACTAAACGATTGATCAGTTAATCAAATTACATGTTTGTTTTACATATTTAACTGTTTACCAAATTCTTTATTTACTCGCTTATTTGACCATTGCATTATTAGTAGAGTGCTGTATGATTTTCGAATGTATTAACTAGTAAATAGATTTTTTTTTTCATTTCCATTTAAAATTGTTATTCTCACAGAAAACAATGCAATTGAGCCGTTTTGATTTGGGCATGATATCCAGCAAGAATGGTACTATTGATGCTGCCGTGCGAGCTTTACGATTAATTCATCTGGAGAATTTGCGTGAAGTTCAGACAAAGATTAATGAAGCTATCGTTGCAGTGCAGGAATTAACAGCTGATCCAAGAACGGATAAAAGGCTTGGCAAAGTTGGACTGTAGTTCTGCTACTATTGCTCTTATTTTCTTGTCATTTCTAGATCGGATTTTCCCAAAATTTTTCAGAGTTATCTGAATTTTTCTTCACTTCCACTTGATGAATTGTGAGATGTAAAGATTTGAGAAACTGTTTTTTTTCTTTTTTTCTTTTTTTTTTGTCATAATAATATGTGATATTTCGGCCATATTTTTTTTTCTAATTCGTTTTATCATCTTAGTAGAAATTTATTGTAAAGTGTTTCTCAAGTTTTAAGTTTCTTCATCGCTCTTTCATATTATTTATGTACATGCACATTAATTATTTAATTTTGATTGATTATCTCCCAATTAAAGCTTCGTTAAGATTGTCTTTAACTTTTCAATTTAATGTGTTGTAACCACTGTGAAGAATTTCTTCTTTTAAATTATATTTCGCCAAAATTCAGTTACTCTTTATGATTTCTCAGTGGCATTAATATCTTGAAGTAAAAATTCAAATATCGATTTAATGTTTCATTAGTATGGTTTTAAATTATGCACGACTTCTTTGGTCCGGTAATCCAGAAATCAATTGATGCTGTGGATTATTTCTTTTCCAAAATATGAAATATAGTAAATAGCATTATATTAACAGAGTATCTATTCTATATTTATATGGTGGGAGTTATATTTATCAAACTTTCATTGACTCAGGTTTTTCGGAAGAGTTTATTTTATGTTATTTCAGGCGATAAATTATATGGGGCCATGAAGCTGTGATTCGTGTAGGTGGCTTAACTCATGATTTTCGCTTACATTGTGTAATTTATGAATGATTGCAGATTTGTTGCCTAAATTTATATTATTGTTTTTAATCCTATTTTTGAGCAATAATTATTATGTCTACATCTGAAACACGTCAGAGACCGAATTTGCTTATAACTGGTACGCCTGGTACTGGAAAAACTACGCTTTCTGAGACATTGTCGGAAAAACTAGGTAAGTGTAAGTTTTGCGAATCGTCGTTTTTTTTTTTTTTTTTTTTTTTTTTTTTTTTTTTTTTTTTTTTATTCCAATAAAATTCTGCAATAAATTTAAATTATTTTTGATTTTATATGATATGAGAACGAAATTATGAACAGCTTAGATGTTAATTGAAAGAACAATTTTCTTATATTTTGTTGCTAATTATGTTTGTAGACTAATTCTAAGAATATTATTTTTCTCATTTGAACTCCGGAAAGAGAACAACGCTTGCATTATAGAGTTAAAACTAATCTTATGAAGATTTAAATTATCAAATCCTGAGTACATATTCCTGTCTCATTTACATTCAGAAACAGCCTCATACATCAGTTTTCTGTTAAGAAATTAAATTCAAAAATTTTAGGTTTTGATTATATCAACTGTGGTAAAGAAATCGTTGAGAATAATTTATATTCAGAATATGACACAGAGTTCGACAGTCATATACTTGATGAAGACAAATTGTTGGATCATATTGAAGTACGTACTTTTTTCATGGTTCAGTGCTTCAGATTTTCTCCTTAAATTATTATTTATATAAAATCATTAAAATGATTTTTTCCATCCTCTCAATAAATGTTTCATCGATATTATAGCTTCAGCCGGGAAATGACGTTTGCTAGGATTGTTTGGTTTCTTTTTTTGTTTCAATATCAATAGAACCATTGGAAACCCCTTCACTCTTATATAATTCTTCGCCAATGAGAAAGATTTAGATGTCCCCAACAACGTTATTTGGAATAAGTAGAAAGTTTATATCAATATAAGCTTATGAATCGTCTTTAGTCTGCTTTTGATAAGAAAGTCTGCATTCTTGTCAAAGTCGTGTGCAATTAGAAACGAGAAAAACATAAATTTTCGAAACTGATACTTTGTTATTTTTTGTCATCATATATGTTGTTTTCACTGTCCATATATTGATTTATTATTTTCAACACTTATGCACAAATTTTCCGATTCTAAACTTTAGGATAGAATGAATTCGGAAAATGGAGGATTCATAGTGGATTATCACGGTTCCGATTTCTTTCCGGAAAGATGGTTTGATTTTGTATTTGTATTGCGATGTAACAATACCCTTCTCTACGATCGACTTTCTGCTCGAGGTTATAGCGACAAGAAAATTCAAGAAAATATTGAATGTGAAATATTCGGGTCATTATTGGAAGAAGCGAAAGATTCATATGATGTTGGCTCTTTTGGCTTTTTTTAGCAATTAATATTTAGGAAAAATTAAATTTAGTTGATTTCAAGCGATTCCTTTTCTTTTACTTCGTTACATTTTTTGGCTTACCGGGAAATAATTCGAATATAAATATTTTATTTAAGTGATTTACTGCTTATTGCTTTTTTATTTTATTTAATATATTAATTATTCCTATCCATTTCTTTTTCAATTGTTATGTCTACTACTGCAATAAAAAACAGACGAATTTTTATCATCTAGAAATGTTCACCATATTATAATATGAATGGGCTTGCATTATATTTTTATAAGTTATTCATTTCCTTCCAATTACTTTTTTTTGAAATAATATTTTATACTTCTGAGTAAGACTGTGATTGAAACTTGTTGTTTTAAAAAGAATTTTCAATTTTCATATTTTTTTCAGGAAAAGATCGTTTACGAATTACAAAATGAGACAGTTGAACAGATGTCGGACAATTTGGAAAGGATATGCCAGCTAATTTCGCAGTGGAAGAAACAGTGATTCTCGATGTTCATTTGTATTCGGTTTGTACAATAAGTCTCAAGATTTGAATAAAGTTTTGTTGAGGCTGCACAAGTTTGCTTTTACGAACTGCATATTTTTAAAATGCATCTGTGATTTTTGTTTTTATTTCATTGCATTTCTATCGTTTCGAATTTTTATAAATTGGAGGAATGGAATGAATAAAGAACAGAGAGATTTTTATAACCGAGGTAAGTACTTGACGACATACTGAAATTTGAGACAAAGCTTTGCATTTTGTTTTTAAATCGTTCATTTTACTGAAGTTGTATTGAGGCTTCACAAGTCCTTACAATTTCTTTTCCTTTTTTTTATCAAAATAGGCTTGTTATATCATTCTTTGTTTTTAATTTTTGTTTCGGCTTGTAGTTTCTGGTTCTCGATTTTAAATTTCCTGTCCTTTCGCATATTATGGATTAGCGCTAAGGCAGTGCCAGAAGAGTCTTGTTTGATCCAAAGTTTTGTTTCGCTATATTTCATCTTGAGCTTGAATTCAGTAACCGAAAATGTGTAAGATGTGGGAGAGAATACGTTTCGGCGTCAGATGGCGTACTGGTGAAAGGACAGCATTAGCTGTGAGAGCAGTCGACTTAAAAAATGTCAAATCAATACAGTTTTCATTTGATCCTTTCTATCATGATTGTCGTTCTTTGAGGTAATACATTATAGATTTACTTTTTTGCTAAGAAAATTTTGAATTCCTAATATAAAATTTAAGTGATTGTAATACAATGTATTCTGCAATTTCAGATTCTCATAGAAAGTTTGTTTTCCAAACTGTTGAGGCATTTTCTGCAGAAATTTAAGTGCAAGCATGAAATAAACTGCTTTTCCTGCTTTAAATATTATGCAAATTATTATATATAAGTCGAAATGTGAAGATAAAGTTAAATTTTAGGACTTTTTGGTTTCTTATCAGTTCGCCATATGTTCGAAGAACAAATCCACTGATGAAAGTAGACTGCGATATAAGAAATGATCGCCAACCACCTTATTTTCGTGCAAACTTAAGTAAGTATTTGATCAGAAAAGCCTTTTTTTTTTTTTAAATCTATACAACTGAAAGTTTTGTGATGATTTTAGTCAGATTTTTTAATTTTTTGAGTTGACAAGATATAACCTTTTTTGTTTTTTTAAGATGATGGTAAGAAGTTGTTGTTCCGAACAAGCGGTATGCACGTTATGGATCTTTTAATGACGTTTAATAGGTTACTAGGAAATCCAGAATTTGGTAAAAGCGGCATTAGACCTCTTCCAAAGATTGATTAAATTTAGTTGCTAAAATTATTGGTGTCATTATTATCTTTCAACAAGCATCTTCATTTACTAAAGATGTCGATTAATGTTTCCTTCTAGAGAAAAAAATCCGAAATATCTATAACTAAAATATATTTACTACTTTGCTTTCTTTTCCATCCCTGAGAATTTTTTACGAAAATTTATACCTCATTTTGAGGTTAAACGAATTTACAGTTTAATTCCATTCGCAAATTTTCTTGTTATTATTAAGATTCCGGATTCCTTTTTTTGAACATGTTTGGATATGACTATATTTATAAAATATTTTTATTTTTTTTTAATTTGTACATTTCTCCTTTATTATGTTCAAAATCTTGCGAAGTATCATTTTTTATCATAAAATCTCTATGACATTATGTTCCAAATTACAAAACATAATGTAAATGAAGAATTTATCGATAAAATGAGAAGCAATTTCAAAGAAAATCTCTCGCAAATAACAAGCTAACTATTACATATTTCATTATATATTTAAATATTGCATGTTTCATTCGGAATGTTTGCAAATATCTTTATTCGGATTTTGATATTTTGTTCAAAATTATTGACTTTTGCTTAGGATCGAATCTTCGCTTCAAAGTTATGATTATAGAAAAATCGCTTCAAAGTCTTGAATATTAAAAAATCTCAGAAATCCATAAATTTACGATACTGAAAATAAATGTAGAAAATAGTAAATTTGGTAAGGTTAACTAGTAAATTTGGTAAGATTAACTGTCTAGATTTATGTGAAATTATGATAGAAATGATATTTTACATGAGAACTCGTGATAGAAATCATTTTGCAAATCTTAAAATGAAGATAAAAGTAACTGAATAATTAATGATGAAGCAATATTTTACAATGGTATGTTGGGTTCATAATCAAATCGAAGCTGTCGTAATTCTTGCTGAACTGTATTGATATCCGAACTGTATCGATTTTGTCGTTCATAGGATTGCTCCGGAACTGTCAAAGATGGATTCCTGAAATTCCTCTTTTTTTTTTTCAATTCATTACCTGAGTTGTTGCTCATTTCCAAGAATTATCGATATCTGCTTTTTTTTTTTTCTTACATAACTATCTGAGTCATTCCTATTTAGTAATATTCTTGCAGTTAATAAGAATATGACAAATAGATTACTTATGTTATGAAAGAAAAAAAGGATGGATATATGACATTTCTGGTGCTTTTTTTTCTTACTATGACAGTAAAATTAGTACTGAATAAATACTCAAATATTTGTTTATATGTAGACATGATAATTTTAAAAAAAAAACGGAAGTGATAAAGATTGAGTATTCTACAATTAGCAGATCTTCCATACTGAAATGATAACATTGAACAACCGAAACAAATGCAAAAGATTGATTTTCAAACCTTTGGAAATTATTCCCGAATTAAAAATTACGGTTTTTTTTCTCTCTGAACAAGATAGATATTAAATTTAACATGCATTTTTGTCCATTTGATGATTTGCTAGCTTAAAGAGATATAAAGTTTTTTTGAATGAATTCGTTCAATTGCTGGATCAGGAAAGAACATATTGGATCTTGTAGATCAGGGATTACATAGTGGCTACAAAATTCAGCAATTTCCATTTGAATGATCAGGACTGAGTACCGAAAGGCTATTGCATGGATAATTATGCACTAATCCATGATCCGTAACATCCGATACAAGAAAGAAAGAAGACAAAATCAAGTTATGATTGAGATATCACGAGCTATTCAAAAGATTTCGAAAAACATTTAAAGATTGATAGCAAAAGTAGCTTCAACAGAATTGTACATGTAGGAATGAGATCTCACTTTTCAGATTCTAAACAGAAATTTCAAAAATAAAATTCTGGAAATTTACTCCAAGAAACATAAATTTATGATATCATCAAAGATAATAAGGAAAATAAATGAAAAAGTTTTCACCTATAAATTTCTCTAGTTTGATTGTAAGAATCCGAATCTTTCATATGTGCAGCTGAGAACTTTATCCTTAATTCCGTTAATTTTCTTTTTTAAATTACTTTTTTTTAATTCATCCATTCTAAAAAAATAGATTAATACTTCTGATCAGAATTCGAGAAGGATTCTAAGATTTTGTTTAAAACATCTGCTACATTGTGCGACAACGCGGCTAAATAACAAGCATACCGGTTTTTAAACCGTGTCTGATCATCAAAGCCACATCGTAATTCATCGGTAACCCATGCGATCAATATACGCCATGCTTTTCCGGCTTCTCTTGTCTTCTGAAAATTATTTTCATCGTCTTTAATTATTTGATTCTTAAGTTCTATTAAAATAAATAATTATTTTAACTAATTGTGAAAAACTTACTTTATATTTCACATCCTGTTGTTCAGGATTTTTTTCATTATTTCTTTATTCAAAATGAATTATAGCAGTCATTTCTCAAAAATTGTAATTCATAGAAGTAAATAATCAAATAAATAAATGGATAATTCGTTTCTAAGTTTCATTTACCTGTACAACATCCTGTTTACTGAAACATTCCATGGTAATTTCGCCAAGTTTTTCCCAAATATTGGAAGTGAATGAAGAATTATTGGTGACTGCATGACATTGACCAATTTTTTTAATCTTATTCGATACATTTTCTTCATCTTGCACATTATTGATTAAATCATCGAAAAATCTAAAATATTGGCCTTTTTTGTTTTGTTTTTTAAATTAAGACAATTTTTTATTTATTTATTTATTTTTTTTTTTTATTAATGTTATTCATCGATCAATCTTCTTTTCCAATAGTATTTAATCGTGAGATCTGGAGGAATCTATTTAAATTGAGCAAAAGTAAATTTAGCATGCATATTTTCATTTGGAAGATTTTTGAAATTATAAATTTAACAAATATTTTTATAAATTTTGTTAGATACACTATTTTTTGCTGCTTTTTTTAAGTAATTAATAATCACCGCAGTCTATGATGCCTTTTAAATAATCTGCAACTATCACAATTTTTCATTTTTTTTGTGGTTCAAAAAAAAAAATTAGAAATCGGTATGCAAATAAATTATCAAGAAAACATACTCAATCATCAATTTCACATGTTCGTCCAAAGTACCCTGTTTCTCCGATGTTGTACTTTCACGATTAAAAGCATCCAACACTGCTGTTTTACAAAAAATCTGCAAAAATCCAAAGGTCAAACAATGCCAGGTAAGAGGTCATAGTTGAAAGAAGAATTCCTGCAATATCAAAAGTTCCTAAACAAAGATCCTGAATCAAATGAGCTTTTTCATACCATTCGAAAATTTTGGTCAATATTTTGTAATTACTAATTTAGCATTAACTTTTTTCATCCATTAAAAATAGCTTTATGATTAAGCTGAGAATGATATTGCATAAATTAAAATCGAAATGTAAATTTCTAACCTGTTTAACTTTAGGCATTTCCTCTTCCAGATTATTCAGGATTTTTCGCATAAGCATATGAATAATTGGGCGTAATGATTTCCAAGATGTGAGCAAAGCTTGTTGCTGATGTGGTGTTAATTTTGATGGAATATCTGGAAAAATATGCAAAGTTTAATTTTACGATCATATTATTTAATAAGAATAATATAATATTTCTTCCAAAGAGAAACATCTTCAATGTAGTGAAAATATTAAAATTTTTGATAAATGCAGTAAATCTATGCACAAGAAATATTCAGTCAATTATAATTGCAAGCAATTTATAAATTAAATTCAAAATTTGAATTAAAATTCTTAATTAAATTTTAAATAATAAAATTTACAAAAAATTAATTCAAGCAAAAATGTTAATAGTAACTTACTTCTTCTTGATGAACGACACCTTTCTTTGGTACTTTTATGGCCGGTATTCCCACTTCTTGTAGTGCCTAAATTCATAAGTTGAATGAATTGAGTTTTGAACAAAATTAAAATCGATTATTTAATTTTTAATTGAATAATTAGATTTCCATCTCAATTGATAGCAGTATTTTCCGTGGCTCAAAGGAACTAAGATGGATTAAAAGCGAGGAAGAGATCCATACTTGTCAAAGTATGAGAAATGGTTTTATTAATGAGGAAAGAAACTTTTGCAAACCGGAAGTATGGGAAGTAAATCCGGCATCCAATCTTGGACTTTTTTCGTAAATTCAATATTGCTTTTTCTTGGCATTTTCATTATAAATTCATTTTCCCAATAGATATGAATTTTTTACAGAGTTTTCTTGGAAGCAGAATGTTATAATTTATTTTCAGAATCATTTTTAACCATTGAAAGAGTATATATATTTTTGATAATGAAACTATCGATTGATTTTTGAATTTATCTATAATCGCAAAAAATAGTGAAGTAATCGAAATCGCAATTTCCTATCAATGAAAAAGGAGAAATTAGAAAACCGTGCTTGGTGCTACTCAGATTCTTAATACATTCGCTAAAATCTAAAATTTTTGAGCAAAACTTTGAAAGAACGAAATAAAGATGTACCTTTGGAAGAAAGTAACGATTTGGATCTTCGTACGCCAACACTCATGCTTCTAGAAAAAGAATTCAAAAATTTTAAAACTAAACAGTAAAGCATTGCTGCAAAAAAATTACAAATTTAGAATCGAATAGAAAAAGAGAATAATGAAAATCTAAAAAAAAAAAAAAAAACAACATATGTACCAGTTAAAGGAGATACAAAATATCAGATTTAAATTTAGAAAATAACAAAGTCGAATTTTTTGAGAAATTTGAAAAGTCTTGAAATTTAAACAAATTCGCAATTCTTTGATCATGAAATTTTCGAATAATAATTGAAGTTGATAACTGAAAGAATTATGAGCAAATTAAAATAGCTGATGAATGTCATTCTCATATTTTTTTACCGATGAAAAGAGATGAAGCGTAAGTTTCACGTAAAAACGCCACGTCATGTATTTGTATTTAAATACACATTATAGTCTTTTTCAACTTATGTTGATGGAGAAACGTGAAAATTGTTTCGAAGAAATCTAGAAGCTCTGATGCTCATGAAAATAATTTCAAATGAAATGACATTCCAAAATTTCTTCAGCATGTATTTGTTATGAAATTTAAATTTTAAGCATTTATTAAAAGATGCAAAATGTCTGCCTTAAGATTTTCGAATATTCAGATAAAACATTTTTTTAAAGAAATTCAAGAAGTTAAAATAATATGCCAAAAATATGTTCATTGAACAAATAGTTCTGAAATATGCTGATGCAATGAAATAAAATAAAATAAAATGAGAAATTATTAGTGACAGTTAGTTATTCTATTTCGAAGACGCTGCAATGTCTTCAAAGCGATAAATTCATTTTAACTTCGTTCCGTAATTCAGCCTTATGCAAAAAAAAAAAAAAAAAAAAAATTCAAGTTTATTTAAATCAACTTATTTTGACTCCACCTAATTCTATTCTAATTAAAAATCTTTTTAAGGTAATAGCACAAAAAAATATTCATAAAAAGCATATTTTTTGTTATATAAATATATTTTTAACAAATGAATTTATAAAAACTATTGGCAAATTTATCATCCATTATAACTGCAAATGGAAACGATTTCATATAACCTCGAAAACTTTTCTGATAGTTGGAATTGATAATTCGTATTTGATTATAGGAATAATATTAGTCTATTAATAATTTGTGCTATTAATATAATACAATATATACGAAAAGAAAGAAGACATTTTATGTTTTAATCGGAAAATTGATCAAAAAACGCTTTTCGATACTTAATAAGAGCCTTTTGAAATTGGTCGTAAAATCATTCTCGAGATGAGTAAAAACAGACGCATGCAAGGAAAATTAAAAAATGCGAAGAATTATAAAACATAATAGCATAGAGAACGTTTATAATTCTAAATTTCAATTTTTATTTATGACTATCATAGATGAAACAATTTCATAAACTCATCATTGTTATTACATCAAGAAGAAAACTTTTTTTGAATTCAAAAAAAAGGAGGGAAGAAACTGGATGATGAAAAATTAACTTTATTTTATTTCATCCGCATTGTAGTAAAAATCTGACAAACTTCTGGAAAATGGGATAGGTTAAATGAATTTAAAAATGATCAAAAAAAATGATATGGAAAAGATTTGTTCAAAAAATGAAACAAATCTGAAAGCATTAGAAGAATAATAACGGAATGATATGATTTAAAAATGATGCTAATCTGAAAACAATACTGAAATCTATGATGAATCTGAAAATATTATTGAAAATTGAATTTCTGATCACTACTAGTATTATGAATAAAATATGAAAAGAGATTCTACTTCATTTTCTTTCGTAACTTTTCCATGAATTTTATAGATATTTACTATGGATTAGCTATTTTGAGTTCATTTATAGGCGATTACGATTGTTTTGCGAATCGTTTTTACGATGAAATTGCGAATGAATGGCATGAAGAAATGAGCATTGTTGTTCATGAAGAATATGAAAAAAAAAAAAAAAATGAAGTATTTAAATATATATACATATGTATTTTATATATATTATGTTCGCTTGATTGGATAGGTAGGATTGAGGACATCAGAAGAAAGACTGAAGAACTCTTTCCAATGTCTCTCTTTTCATTTCACTTTCAAAGTCATAAATGTCAAAAATGGAATTGTATTTTCTTTTTCTATTAATTATCAAAAAATAAAAGTAATAAAAATAAAAAGAAAATAACATTTAAGTATTTATTTTACTTAAATATCATTGTCTTTCATTCTGCTAAATATCATCGTCATTATTTCTTTTAATAAAGCTTACATTCTAGTAAATAAAGTGAAAAAAAAAAAAAAACTTATAAGCGTGATTTTGTTAGGTTGAGTAGAAATAAGCTATTTATTAAGACACTTTAACAATATTTGAATTTTACTTTTTAGTAATTCAAATAATGTTTGTAGTAAAGTTAGTTTATTTTTTGGATGCTTTCTTGAAAGTGTTTGTTTAATTATTTTATAAACATGGCTAAAGCAATGATGCAAGAATGAAAAAGTGATGAAATTAATTAATTGGCAAGAAATTCTCATTATAATAGAGATTTATAAGCATACGAATTTCTGAATGAATTTTGGAAATACTTGAATATAACACAACGAAATTAAATTGACCTTGGAAATAATACTGAATCTTTGCATAGAAAATTTCAATCCAAATAATACCCTTAAGCTTCAATTTATAAAAAAAAAAAAAAAAAAAAGAGAGAAAAAATAATAATAATAATTCAAATGATTTCTATTTTTCTTGAAATTTCAATTATAAGTTAGGAATATGATGAAAATTCAATTTTCAATATGCGAAAGTTCATTCATTGACTCATAATTTAGATGGATTAATGAAATACCTGCAGCATTCTCACTCTTGAGCAATTTAATTAAAAATAAGCTGACATAGTGCCAAGAAAAATTTCTGAAATTTATAGAAATAAATAAAAACTCAGACTTTCATAATCCAACAAACTTGATCAAAGAAAATGATAAAGCGGAAAATAATGAAAATAAAAGAAAGATGAGGAGAAAAGTTTCCTCACTTTTAATTGCAATCTTTTTTGGGGGGAAATTTTTGAAATTGATGAGAGTAAATATGAAAATTTTTGTCATGTAAGTGCAAAAATAATAAAATCAAAAAAGGCAATGGAAATGTTTACTGATAGCATCTTAACAGAAGTAAAAAAAGATGAAAAGTAGGAATACAGCAATTCGATATCAATTAAAAGTAGAAAAAGAAGGAGAAAGAAAGCAAAAAAAAGCGATGAATTATTTTTACTAATAGCTTCATCGATAAATAAATAAATAAATGGGATATAAGAACAAGAAATAAAGAAGATAAATTTAATTTTATTTCAATTATACATATTTTAGAAATATCCTGCTAAATAATCATAGATCTATTTGGGAGAAGGGAAAAAGTTTTGGAATAAAATTTCAAGTTTTAGCTTTTCATGAAAACTTTGATAATTTTGTATTTATATTTGAAAAAAAAATGACTTAATAATCTTTTTCATTCCTCATTTAATTATAAGCATAGTGAGAATTGTTTAATATCAAAGATAGGATTAAAATGATTAGGATTAGTTATTTATATTGATAAGGTTTGAAACATAAAGCAAGGTATGAGAACCGGAATTTGAAATCTTTGGTATAAGGAAGTTACTGAATTGGATTTAAAAAAAAGAAATCCGTTAATTTGAGTGATTTAAATTTTTCGTTATATTTTCTATTATTTATCTTTGTAACTCTTTTCTCTCTTAGCTTTAGAACTTTATAACAAGTTTGTTTAAAATTTGCATATTCTAATAAAATAAAAAATTAGTTTAATAAGGTAAGCTTGCACTTCATAATCAAGAAATTAAAGGTGAATGAACGACTTTGTTATCGATATTAATCTTATGAATTTTCTAAATCTTGCGAATTTCAAATCTTTAAAATTTTCAAACTTATTCCCTGCATAAAATTTGACAAATATCATACTTCTATTCAATTTATTAGATTATCTAAAAATTATCAATTTTCTAAGCCTCCAATTTTGAGTTTTTTGCAACTAAGCACTAATGCTTCAATATGAATCAAAATGGAAACCATAGCAATTAACATATTTTGCTAGCTGGAAATAAGTTTGATAATTCTTCAAAATTTCATAAATTTTGTTCATCGGAATTTAATAAATCAATGAATGTGCATAACAGATATCTGATATGCCTTGCAAAAAAATGGTCAAGAATGTTTGATCACATAAATATGGTAAATAAGATTGTTGCTGAATTTGTTCATTCTTTTGAAATGTTCGATTATCAAAACATTCGTTCGTCATTGTTGTGGAAAATTAAATCTTTTCTGCTGGCTAATCATATTGAAAGAATTGAAATTTTCAATGCACTTTATTAACTTACCAATCATAATTTTTCTATAAAAATGATTCGGCAAAATTCAAAAAGCTGAAATGATAACAAATAATTGCAATAGTAATTATGATTTTTTTCAAAATCTAAATTCAGTTTTGCATGGTATTTTGGAGAGCTTTTTCTTCTTCCAATTATTCAGGCATTCTTACCAATTGTCGCATTTCTTAACAAACAGATCGAAGAATAATTCGTTGTTTGTTGCTTGAAATAAGAAATGTCGCAACTAAAAACGTTAGTTTTTTGATTACCAATCAGCTCATTTCTTAAACTTTCCCATCTTTTCAATTTGCTTTATTTATCCAATGACTGTTAATATTGGCAATTTCTCTTCAGTTAGTCTTTAAAAGATTGACTTCGATGATTGGCTAGATTGTTTCAAATTCCGATGATCGATCATCATTATGCTTCCTATCTTCAGCGCAAAATTTCTTCAAAGATTATTGAATTATGCATTCGTCAGCAATTGCTGGACTGAATGCATTGTTGATATTTTGAATTACACATCCGCTAAATCGTGATCTCGTGACGCATTTTGGATTTAAATCAAAATTTCACTAAATTTGATTTTGCTTAGCATAATTTTCATGAAATAAACAAGAAACGAGTAACAAAAATACAGATAAAATAGGCAATTTGTTTTTTAAATACACAACAAACTTTAACAATGCACCAAAATTACGATTACTCATTTATCAATTCAAAGTTTTCATCAATTTCCTTCTAATAATACAGAACAAAATACTATTTCTTCTTTTCCCTAATTCTTATTTTGATTTCAATTCTCATATGTTATTTATTTAGAACTAAATATTTGAAATAATAACAATTTCAACGAAATAGTGATGATACTTCAAAATATGTTTTCAGTGGAATAATTACAGTAATGATAATTTAAAAAAGCAATGCTAATATCGTTTGGTAATGATTAGTGATAGAGATGATGAGGATGATAGTGATGATAATAATGATATTAGTCAATGAAGTGGTTGAAAATAATAATAGTACTGGATGAATGATAGTAATTATCATTCGAATTTATAAATTTTCTTAAAATTTGATAATTGACTACGACTAGGAATAAAAATTTCTAATTTATAAAAACAATAGTAATACTTTTTCTCTTATTTCTTATCTTTTTTTCTATCATTTCTGAGATCATTTTCCGATCGGAAAGTTTAATACGACATGGGATACCAGGTCATGGACAGGAATCGGAATAATGGAATATCGTAATCTGGTCCGACATAAAAAATATACTGTGAAATTGCTACGTTCTATAGAAGTTCTAACATGAATAGCAAAAAAAAATATTAATGGTGGCAAAAATGGGAAAGTAGAAGAAAAATCTTGCATAACTATCAAAGCAATTTTAAAATGAACGAAAAAAATTTTTATAAATCTAAAGTAACGAAGCACATTTTTATTTAATTCATTTTCTGATTTCATGAATTAAAGCAATAAAATTTTTATCAATTTAAAGCAAAAATATAAAAAAAGAAAGAGAAAGAGAAAGAGAAAAAAAAATCATTGACATATTTAAAAGCAATTTAGAAATGGGTTATTTAATAGGCCTGTCAACATGAAAAAAAAAAAAAAACAACACATTATGATAACCTTCTGGTTAAATTACATGCATAGCTAATATTTTCATTAGGCAAATTGTTTTCTCATTTCTGGCAACATTCAAGCCAAGGGAAATGATTTAACAATGCAAATCAACTGGGCTCGGGAGCAAAATGATAATCGCGAAATTTAATCCGAAATCGCTCAATGGCGAGAGTGATAATTACGAAGCAATCAGATTTTCTCGTCAATTCTTCTTCATTTGTTGACTGATTAAATGATGCTTTTCTGCGAGAATTCATTTTACTTCATTCTTTCTTTTTTCTTTTGTCATAAAAAGAAAGAGAAGAAAAAAGAATTAAATGTAAATAAATAAAAAATCACAAAATTATCTACTTCTTGCTTTATTGCTAACATACAATTATTTGAAAAAAAAAAAAAAAACCAATAAGTTAAAAAAATATTTCATTTTTCTTATCATTCTAAATAGCAATATAAGTAAAATTAATGAATAGGAGAATTTTTATAATTATTTATGTTTATTATTTTTTAAAAAGTTTTATTAAGTTTGAATAATTTGGCGAAATTTTTTTTTGGAAAATTTGAAAGAACTTAAACATACTACTTTTTAAACTTTATTCTGAACAAAAACATAGCAAAAAGGTATGATGAATATCAATAAAAATTCATCATCATATCGCGTGCCTATCTGTCATTCGTCATTCTCGAGCTGTTAACAATGAATTCAAACAGGCTGAATTGATTTGAATTAATTGAAAAGTTGGCTTCACAAAGTCTATTGATAAATAAGCTTCATTCATCATGGCCAAGTCTTATGTCACTACCTCAAGGAGTTGATGGATGATTGGGTTAATCCTCATGATAATTGCTATTTGAAAGCTAAAAAACTTATTTTTTCCTAATATATCTTGGCAGTTTTCGCGGCCCAGTCTCAATTGTTATTTTGCGAATTTCAATTATGAATTAACTTTTCTCAATTTTTTCAACAGTTCCTATAAGGTTTTTTTCTAATTCTTAAATTCTCTTTATGACTACAAACAAAAATTTTTTAGCAATTCTCTATTGGTTCTATGAGTTTCAATATTAACACACATCATCCATTCATTTTTTATTTATTTTTTTAATAAAATACAGGTTTAAATTTCATTTCAATTTAAATAAGAAACTTTTCAAGAGAAAAAATATTGGAATTTTTTTTCTTGCAAAAAATAAATAATGTGATATCAAAAAAAAGTTTGTTTTTTTAAAATTTTTCATACTAATTTTGTCAATTTTTCAATAAGATTGTAAAAAGAAAATGGAATATATCGGTGTTCAAATAAAAGCTTTCAATTGACATTCAATTTTTATCAAAAAAATTTTCTCGGAAATAAATGACGAAAAAAATAGAAGATTGTATAAAAAACAAAGCACGATGACATTTATTCACTAAAAAATTATTATAAACTGAATACAATGACATTTATTGAAAAAGAAGACGAGGATTCACAGTGACATAAAAAACTAACCCGAGATTTCCTGATAACAGATCAAAGATTTCTAAAGAATGTTTTGGTTATCACAATAGAAATAAATTTTTTATTCTCAGTATTTATCTAGTTTCTTATTCTCGGAATATATTTAGTTTCTAATATTTTAGTTTTTTCTATTTTTTTTTTCATCTCTTAAATAATTGTTAATTCGTTTGACAAGCAACAACCATTAATGGAGCATCTTATTGTTATCGATGAAATTCATTTAATTAGACATAATGAATAGAAAAAAAAGATAATTCTAATCATTAAAAATTTTTAACTTTTAAAAACAAAGTTATGATTTCATCGAAATTATTGAAATTCAATTTAATCTTTTTCTTTTTATTTTAACAGAAATTATTTTTTCAACAAATGTAATAAAAATTATTTAAAAAAGTTAGTTTTTTTAGCTCTCATCTATCATTCATTTATATTTCATTTTTGAGAAGATTGCAACAAAAAATTGAAAAAAAAATTTTTTTTTTTTTTGGTAAAAAAAGAATGCATTCATGTTTATTTGATAATCACAAGAACTGAAGTTAGTTTAAACTGATTTAAAAAAAGAAAAAAGCTAAAGAAATGTTTGAAAATTCCGAAAATAGATCGTTAATAGATGTTTTTATGCTAACCTTTATTGGATAAATAAAGAGACAAATATATCAATCCATATCCTACTTCACATGTCCTCGTTTCTTTCTTGATTGCTTTATTCGAAAATTCAAAAATTAAATTTCCTGACGAGATAAAAGTTCATTTATTATTTGCTATTGAAAATAACCATGCGAATTGCAAAGTTTTTTTTAAGAAATGTGTCATCAAAAAAGTTGAAATTTTGGATGCAAAAGACATTTAAACAGTGATAATGGAATAATTATTGGAAATTAAGGAAAAAAAATAAATGAATGAATGTTCATTATATTAATTTTTTCTTCAAAATTTAAAATTAAAAAAAAAAGAAAGAAATTAAGAAAATAAATTAAAAAACTGAAATTGACATAAGTAATAAAATATGAAATAAAATTAAAAAGGATGTATGACAATGATAAAAAGGAGAAAAATGACTTAATACAGTATATATGATTGAATATGAAGCAAATGTTTAATTTTAGCAGTTATTTATAATAACAAGGATTGAGTAAGCATTATTTAATAATTTTTACATGTAAATTATTAAATAATTATTAATTAATTATTAGAGTTTTATTTTGGTCATTTTTAGAATGATTTATTTGAATGAAATATTTATGGAAAGAAAAGAAATGAAAAATTATGAAAGCTTTTTTTTTATGAAATAAAAACAATAAACATCAAATTGATTAATAAACAGGAAGAAATTATTTGAGTTTAAAGATTATGAAAAATTCGAAATAACTATCTAATCAGGTTGCAAATAAAAATTTAATTAATTTTAAATTGATGCTTTAATTTTTAAATTATCTTCAAGAGATAAATATGATAGCGGAAATAAAAAAAATTGTTCTTACTTATGAACATCGGATGATATTAAAGAAAAAGGAAAACAAAGTGATGATTAATGAAGCCGATTTAAATTAGATATGCAAGTTTTTCATTAAAATTTATAAACATGTAAATGAATAATTTCATTTTTCTAAAATTTCTACTGATTTTTCAGAAAATATAGAAAATTCACTCTGCTCGTTATGAATTATGTTGCTCTGGCTTTCAAAAACTTTTAATGTAGAAATTATAAAATCTATATATATAGATTTGAAATTTTTGAAGTTGAAAACTTCGATATTTAAAAAAAAATCGATCGAAAACATGGTTTGTTATATTTTTAATAAGATAATTTACATGAAAATAAAGAGGTAATCATATGTCATTTAATAATTGATGAATTATAATCTTTCATTTCATTCAGAGACTTTTATATTTGTTCAATTAATAACATTTATAATGAAATGACGTAATATCTTTCATTCTGTAGAAAATTCAACTTTTTAAATTAGCATTTTAGAATGTTGAAATGTTCAAATTTAAACAATATTTGTTATGACGAAAATTTTAGAGAGTTAAATCATATCTAATAAGATATTAATTATTTATTTATATTTTTTACTTCGATTGCATTCAATTTGCATATTTTCAAAAATTGATCGCAAATATTTTTTTAATTGAGATGATTGATGCCAATTTATAGCTATGATGATTATCATAATATTCTATGATTTTTGTTCCGGTCGACAATATTCATTCAGTAAAATCTCAAGAAAAGGAAAAAACAAAAGTTTATTGAAGTGGAAGCTATCAAAGGAAAAATCAATTTTTTGAAAAGTATGTATTGCTTTCATTTAAAATGCATTTCTTTGTCATTTCCATAAAACATCTGACATTTTATACGTCACTGAAGCAGTGGCCAAAAAGTTTTTATTATTCGACGAAAATTTGACCGAAAAGCAAGATAATGAAAAAAAGAAAGTTGAAGAAGTTGTTAAAAAGTTGTTGTTTCATTCAATGAAAAAATAGAATTCTCTGATGATAATTGATAAAAAATTGATGTTTAAACTATGATATAAAATGAAATCATAAATTTTAAATCTTTTTAAACCGAACTTTCATAATCCATGAAATCTTGGCTATTCTTAATAAATTTCATCTTTAATTCGAAATTTCGGGCATTCCAGGACTATTGATGGATGAGAAATGTTAAATTTGTAAATAAAGATATCGATTATGATAATTTTTTCCTGATGACATCATCCTATTGCTTTAAATTGATGCATTTTCAATTTAAAATGAATAATACCAACAGATTTACAATTTGAAAATACATCCAAAAATAATTTTTCTCGTCTCACTTATCTTTTTACGCTGAATTTAACAAACTGTAAAACTCATTTTTTTGCAAAATTCAAACTTTGAATGACGTAATAAGACGTGAAATTATCTGTAGAAAAAGTGGGAATTCATGATACACTTTAATAATATTTTGGCAAAAAAAAAAAATTCAAGCATCAATAGAATTGTTCGAAATTATTGAAATAAAGAATGTTTAAGAAATAGTTTCTCATTCATGACAATTCCACCTGATATAAATAAGTATCGAAAAAAAAATCCGAAAAATTTATTGTATTTTTTATTAAATTTAATTTTCGCTTGAAATATTTCTAAAGCCATTTTAAAAAATTTCGAAACTGTTGATTATTATTTTTTAAATCAATAGAGCAGTAAAATATTGTAACAGAATACTACAGATTTCTAGAAATTACTTTGGTTTTTCTTATAATCTCAAATTTTTTTGAAATTTTAAATCCAGAAAACTGAGTTTTTTTTCTTTTTTTTTTTTCATTTCAGTGAATATTATAATTCACTTCATTCTAATTAATAATAATGATAAGTACCAGGCAAAATTGCTACAAATCTTCGGATTCCAAATAATTTTCTTTACTCCTTAAATTCTCCGGATGAAATTCAAATCCTGAGAAACCTGAAATTATCTTTAATGTTATGAAAAGGTTGTGTTATCATTCTGATCGTGGAGATAAATATGATATCAGTAAAACATCGCAGATTGCGCATATCTGACAATAATGTGATCAGTTCAGTGTGAAAACAATGTAAGATGAATCTTCAGAAAATATTGTCGACAATACAACTTTATTAATCGGAAATTAATAAATGATTCTTAAGACATGGATTATTTTCATCCAGAGAAATTAAAGTAAGGTTAAGGAGGAGTTATTGCTTATCGAAAATGTTGATTGTCCAAAAAACAAGTGAACCTCGATGATATCAGAAAATTATCAATTGATAAAACGAAAAAAAACAAGAATTTAGAGACCAGGATAGAAAAAATATGAGTTTGTTAGAAAATTTATGATTGAAGATGCCAAGAAGTTTTGAAGAAGACATGAAGGAAAAACAGAAGTGCCAATATAAGGGAGAGTTGGTGCTGAAACCTGAATCTTCAAGAATAATGAAAAAATCGTATTAATTAATTAGGCTGAGAGGATGGTTGAAAAGTTTTTTCATTGTGAACTGGAGGAATTTGCATAAGGCAATTTGCATTAATTCAAAAAAGTAATTCCTGTGTTGAAAACATGCGAGATTTATCGAATAACAAGAGATGAATTGATAATGTTAGCAAGTATAAGTATTTGTTGAGCTTTTGATTCTAGACTTTCGTAACTTTTAAAAATTAATTTCTTTTTGAATCAGATTCTAATAATTTTAAATTTAAGAATGAGTTAGATTTACTGATTTGTTTTTCGGCAAAAGGTAAAAAAACTTTCAGGTAAAAGAACAGCTAATCCTCATTTCATGTATTTTGATCAATCGATAATTGTTTTATTGGTTTTTCCTTTTGGCTTGAAATTTACCGGTTGATCAAAATTATGTAAGAAATTGATTAAGCATTTATTAATGAAGAAGCGTTAATTTATCGGTAATGATTATTAATCATAACTATGATTAGAATACTAATTGTAATTTTCCAATATTTATCATGATATTTATCGTGATTTTCTCTTAATTTCATTGAAGTTAATCGTATAATTTAATTTATCTATTACTCTGTCTATTGCATTTTTCTTTTCTTTTCTTCATCATTAGTTTTAAAATTTCAGTAAAATTTTCAGTACAAATAATGGAGTATGATTGTTTCGCTCCATTTTCACCTTCAGAAATGAATATGTAAATTTTGTATTATTCATATAGAAGTATGCATTTCGTTATTTATGAGCCACCGAGCAATTTGTTTGCTCCGCTGAAATGTGAAATAAATTCCTAAAATAATCATCTATTCAAGTGATGTGAATCGTTGAGAATATGATTTGCTAACTTTAAGGTTTTACTTCAACTTGGAGCAACATGTAGGACAGGTCGAAATTCTAATGAATTATTAATTATGTAAGGAAGGAAAAAGTTTAAACTATTCATCATTTTATAAAAAAAAATCATTTTATAAAACAATGAAAAGAAAAAAAAGGGAATTTCAGGAAAGAAATTTGAAATTTCTATTTTTTAGCGAATACTTTAAATAATTGATTAAACATATATTTCGATTGAATTTTGAAACATTTTATAACTTTTCTTACTTCCATTTTCAATTTCATTAACTGAATAAAATTTCTAGTCTCTAAAAAGTTTTGTTCCGTTAATTTGATAAAATTTTCACCATCTTAATTATGTCAGTATTAAATTGCAACTGATAATGGTAACGGCACTTCTGCCTGTAATTGAATATTGCTGACTTGTACACATGAATGTTAATCAAAATATGTCAAAATTGAGTCAAAATTTTGGATTTCTTTCCTCGTAAAACAATAATTTTCATTTTTTTATAATCAATTTCAATTGAATATATAAAAAATTGGATTAAGAAAAGAAGGAAATTTAAGATTGAAGTATATTTCGACAGCTTAGATTGAAATTACTGTAAAATAATAGTCTAACTGCAATATGTTTGAATTGTGTAGAATTTTTATAATACGGATATTTCAGGAAAGAAAACATTCCTATGAATCGTACATCTTTTACAATCAACGATAATTGAAATCATTGACCAATTAGTGAATAAATTAAACTAGACACTACGTATCTAGTCACGCAAAAAGTCACGCACGTCACCACTGCTATATTGTTCTGATTTCTTTTTTTTTTTTTTTTTTTTTTTTTTTTTTTGAATAAAACTGAAGCAAAATTTTGCAGCAATAGAAATCTCTGGAAATTTCTAATGATTTACAGTAATCTAAGATAGATATCGATTAATTTCAGGTTCATTAACTCAAATTTCATTAGATATAGATATTACAGTTCAAAATGATTTCCATAATACTGTGATAATTTTTGAACTGAATACTCAGGACATTATTTCGAATTATTTTGGATTTATTTTATTATCGAAAATCGATACAAAAACTTTAGAAATAACAAAAAATCGTACGAGTGAATTTTTCCCCATACAGGTGGAAAAGTATTTTAGCAGAAATATAATGAGAAATTGAAAGAGATACAGAAGAAGGAATAATTTCAAGTTTTTTTGTTTACTATCGCTCACCTGATGGACACATGAAGATGACTTGAAAAGCTGTTTCATTTCGAATTCTTTATGAATTTTAAAAATCTTCCCTTTGAATATTTAAGAAATTGTGCAAGTCTTTAAATGAGTAATAACTGATAGCAATAAATATTTCAGTTATCTTTTTGATAAAATTTTGGGCAGAAAATTAAATCAACAAACAATTATTCTTACTAATTTTCTAACTATTCTAGTTTTAGCTTGAAATCATGCTTTAACAGATCTTTAGCTTTAAAATAATGCTTGAAAAATTTTGAAATGAATAAAAAAAAAAATTAATATTTCGAACATTCAAGTATATTATTAGAATTTTGATATTAAAAAATCCATATCTCTTCGCTGCCATTCAGTTTTCTAAACTTTTTTAACATTAATTTTTTTATTTAAAAAGAAAAAGCTTTATAGAATGGATATTTTCTTTACCTATGTCATGAAATATCAATTTTCGAAATGACAAATAAAGATATGAAAGACTGATTTAAGAAGCTTTATATTTTTTGCTGATAATAATTGCTAAAATTTTTTGAATAACTTTTGAAATTTCAAAAAACTGGAAAAATTAATTTTGAAAACTTCTTTATTTGAAAACGTTTTGGAATTTAAAAAACTTTTTTGACGGAAATCGAACTTTAGTATCATGTGCACCAGAATTACATAAATACGACAATTTTTCAGGAAGAAATTTCTTAAAATTTAGAAAACTAAATTACAGTTCTGAGCATAAAATCTTTTCCAAATTTAATTTTATTCTATTACCAGAAAATTAATTCTGAATTTCTTAGTCATGAAAATTTACCAATGCTTTATCTTTAAAGCTTTATGACAGTTCAGCTTATTTTTATTCAACCGCACGTTGTAGTTTTGCCAAAATATCATTAATCAATTACTCTATTCCAATTTAAATATTCAAATATTCTAATTATGCCATTTTGCTAATTATTTACTCAGTATTGCTATTATGAGAACTATATGATTTGTTATGATTCGATCCGTCTGTTGTTCATAATTTAAGATTTATTCATTCGAAGTTACAGAAATTTTCCTTCTAGTTTCATTTATTGATCCGCCCAGAATTTATTTATATTTAAAATTAAATATTAATTTCTGCCACAAATCTTTTTTTATTCACACCAATCTTCTTTGCCTATCACAATTATATTTTCTACTCACAAGTTCCTTATCACTATTGCACTTTCCAACCGTAAGTTGTTTATCACAATTTCAGTTTCTACTCACAGATTGCTTATCACAATTACATTTTTCATCTACACTTTTTTGTTTATCATCTCTTTTTTCTCTCTTAATACCTTCGCTGAAACTTGCAATATTCTTCAAATCAGTCATTAGATTAATTAAAACTTTCCTTTTTCGATTCTTAAACATCCGTTTTCATAATCTCAAAATTTATTTTTTCTATCGAAAGTTATTCAAAATTATTAACTCGATGAAAAATTAAACTGTCACAAAATGTCATCTAATAACTTCCCTTCTCTCAATGTACCAATAGTTTTTTAAAAAATTTTCAAATTTCAAAAATTGCATTAACTTTATATGACTTTTTTTTTTTTTTTTTTGAAAACTCCTCATTTTTTTCTTAAAAAATTATTGTTAAAATATTTTGATTTAAGACAATAAAAATGGAATATCAAAGAATAATATAAATGAGATTAATTTTTAGTCTAGTTACGAAATCTTTTGAAATCATACAGTCTGAATGAATTTATTTGTGAAAAAAACTTGGCTGTTCTAATTTTTTAAAACGAAGTTTTTTTTCCTACCATTAATTATTTGAATTTAAATAACTGATTGAAAAGATTAATGCAGCAATTGAATTTTAACCAAAATTTTAATGAAAATAAAATTCTCATACAATAAACTTAAAAATTGTTGAAATTATTTTATATATCATATAACAGCATGATTGTTTCTTTTTTTAATTATCAGAAAATATTATTAATGAAAAGAAAGTTTTGCATTTAAATGCTAAGTTAATGTTTGTATTAAATTTTATTGATTTGTATCATTTATTTACTTATTGTTTTTATTTTCGAAATACCAGGGAAATGTTGAAGTAATTTCTTGAGAAATTAAATTATTTTTTCAAATTATTGAAAAAAAAAAGTTTATATTTAAAGTGTATGAAGATTTTTCTGCTCCTTTCCTATATTGATATGTATATAATCTTTATATGATAGAAGAAATAATGCATTGAAATAACATTTTTGATATATGATTATTTAAAAATCTTTAAAATTTTTGGTAATCATTTTTAAAAAAGTTTTTTAAATGGATACTTGTAATTATTGCCATTGGCAATATTCATCGATATCATAAATGTCCTCTTTTTCCTTTACTCCTAATATAAAGTTTTTTTTTTTTTAAATTTAAAAAATTTCAAATTAAAGAGGGCTAATGTTATTGCAGCGGATAAAGAAATTCTAATATTCAAATATATTATTGGACTTTCGTGAAATTGTAAAATTTTGTAAAAATTAAAAATTAAAAAATTAAATTGTGCTAAGTAATTAATAATGATTTAAGATTCTCTACATCTACAATATATTTCTCTTGTCAGAAATCAAAGATTAACTTCGAAATTTGGAAAAATAAATGTTAGAAAAAGACGGCCAAAAAAAAAAACGAATATTGATTAGATTTGTATGAATAATTATTAGATTCTAGTGTTTAGATGCATTGCTACAGCAATGTGAGTAAATAATCCATTGGTGTTCATTTCAGTAGAAAATATTTTAAAATTTCCATTTCTTCTCTTTACACTAATCTTTTTTCTCACTAAAATGAAATTTTTGCTAGTTAAATACTAAACATAATTTGATTATATGAACATAGACTTATAAGAAGGATATTAAATATTTAACTTATAATTGGACCAATTTTTGGTCTTTTCTGGACCAAAACTTGAACTGAAAAATTTTTCAAAAATTTCGAAAATTTATTACTTTTTTAGCTTTGTTTTCGTGAAATTTAAGAACAGCAATACAAGTCGATATGATCATGTAATCTAATATAGGCAAAAAATTAAACAGTTTGTTTGATTGCACAGTGATAAATTATCATATATACTGATAATTTGAGGTAATTAAAAATGAATAAAGAGAATTTTTAAAAACTTTTGAGAGAATGAAGAAAAATAAATTTCATGCAATCATTTTAATCGAACGATTTAAATTAAATCACAATTATAAATTTGAACAATATCAGCTTGATAGATAAATGAAGGTTGAATTTATTTCCTAAAGTAAATCACTTCGTTTACAGCAATCTTGAAGGGTAATTTAAAAATGCATATTTTAAAAGTTTCTGTCTTAAAAATGAATATTTTTTCTAATGCATAAAGAGACTCATTAAGTTGTGATTCATTAAAATTACATGTTAAGACAACAAATTTTGTTGATTGACAAAAAGCTTGCTCAAAAATTAGAAAATTAATATTCAATTACATCAACAAAAGTAAAAATCATTTAATAATGCATTCAGAAAATAGTCGATGTTGCAGATGGAAGTGATATGATTTTTTAGAAGAATTAATTAAGAAAGCATTATTAATTTTTAATTTCATTAATATTTAAATTTTGAGTCTTGCAAATGAATAAAATGAATCGATAACAATGAATTTTTTCAAGAATTTAATTTATTTTTCTCTTCAAAATGGTGGAAAAAGTAAAAAAGAAAAAAAAATAAGTCTTACAAAATCCCAAAACTTAACTACATTGTTTAATTAAGCAGAAAAAAATCAAAAACATGAAGTCCAACCAAAATAATTAATGAAAGATAATTTTCTAAAATCACAGAGATGCATATGCCAAAATTTTAATACATTAAAACTATCATCAATTATTCTAAAATCAATCAGCAAAATTATACATATTTTACTTGGACAAAAGATGCAAGAAACTTACGGCTATTCAAATTCAGGAGTTTTTTCTGATTCTTAGTTTGTTTGGTTCAAACTATTTTTAAATGCATAATAAAATTATGATTTCCAAATAAATTAATTTTAAATTAGTAAATCAGATGATTTGCCAGAAATATGAGCTAATTGAATTGGAATTTTAAGTAATTAAATTGCAGTTTTGCTTTGTGTTTTGTACGAACAAGAAACATTATGCTTTTGGCATCAAAAATATTACATAATTTTAAAAAACTGTCAACAAAATATTTATACTATTTCCTAAATTTTCTTGATTTTCGCTATTTCAATTTTGATTTTTTTTCCGTTGTTTCTTAGATTTCCATCAGAAAGTGAAAGATTCCATTCAAAAAAAAAAAGAAAAAAAGAAGAGTTGAATTGAAAATTCCGTTCAATCCTGAAAATCCTAAGCGTCTTTCTATTTTCGATTTTTTGAGAAATGATGATTGTTTCAATATTTTATTGCCTGATTTTGGTCATTCCAATCTTTTCAGAAATACGAATCAAACCTTCTTTCAACAGCAAGTATTTCACTTACCAATGAGGTGGTCGAATTAATCAACAAGGAGTTTGCTTCTTTCCGAAAATCATGCTTAATATTAATATTTCCATGAAAATAAACATAACTTTCAACTTCTGATTTTAAAAATTTCAAATAGTCATTTTTCTTCCCAATTTCTCAATTTTATTCTCTAATTTATGTATTTCGGGAGATTTCGGAACTGAAAGTTTTTAATTTAAAACTGTTCAGTTTAATTCAATACTTCAACAGAACTTGTCAACCAAACAAATTTTACAAACAAAATTCATTTTTTAATGTCACAATAAAGCAAATTGTAATTTAGATTTAGATAATTGAGGTGATTTGAATTTTAATTAAATAATTGAATAATAATAATGATAATAATAATAATAATAATAATAATAATAATAATAATAATAATAATAATAATAATAATAATAAATAACGATAATAGAATTAACAATAGTAATATTATTATT
>JAOVVO010000765.1:0-38003 GCA_028564675.1 Onchocerca lupi | reverse complement strand
ATATTTTGAATCTGATATAAATAAGGGGAGTGTTTGAGAAATTTCGGAGATTTAAGATTTTGAACAAACGAACATTTACATTTTTATTCCTATAGACTAGCTGGAGCCGGACACGCGAAGGTTAGCTAGCGTATATAGACTAACTGGACCGGCCACGCTCCTCGTGGCCGAGTACAGCTAGTAAAGTATATATTATGAAGGAGTTGAAATGAATTAACAACAATAATGCAATAAAATGATCATTGACAGAAAGTAATGACTAATGACAACCAGATGACAATGAGAAGAGCGGCAAGATAAGGAAACAAGAATGTTTTTTAATTGGAAATATAAACGTGATATGAGGACTGTAGCCAAGTGAATCTGAATGTTAATAAAAGATTTGCAACTTATTTAATAAGAAAAAATAGAAAACAGGTTAGATCGAAGCGTGGAGGTATATTCCAATAGAACATAGAGGAAGATAAATTTTATTAGAGAATTGTAGAAGGATGTTCAAAAAGAGTGTTAATTCAGTCTGCTAAGAATATTGTGAAATTTAGGGTCCAAAAAGCAATTTTAAGCACACTTATGAGAAACTATTATGTGATGCACAAGTACAAAAGATTGTTTGATACCAAAATATAAAATAACTGATAAACTCTGTGATGGGAAGGAAAATCTTTGTGACCTGCATTGTGTGAAAAATGATCATTGAAAATTACAATTAGAAATAACTGTACTAGACATTATCTCTTCAAAGAGAGAAATTATAAAAAATGAAAAATGATAAGGAGAAATGATATTCTTGAAAAAAATTGGACTAGCAACGCTCAATAATAATTTTAGAACTAACTGATTTATTTTTAAGAACAGTTCTTTTAAAGATGATGGGTACTTTCAGAAAACAAGCGATAGCAATTCAATTTTAGGATTAACGGATTTATTTTTCGAGGTATGACAATAAAATGAACTGAAACGTCACTGATTACTTGCTGATTGCCTTCACCAGAGTTGATGAAAAAAAAGACAATTGATGAGTAAGAACATTTAATGGTCAGTTTGTGTGTGTATTGTTGAGCGATAGAAAAATAGTCGAGAGAGAGAGCAGAAAATTATTCTAATATCCATCAATTTTCTACCTGCACCCTAATATTTAATAGATTGAAATGTCCTTACATCAGCATATTTCATCCCTACCAACATTATTATACTGAAATTATACCTTTGATTTGAGATCCTTAACTTTTAAATTTCACTTCGCGACACAATTGACATATGTAGTTATATAGGACTATTGGTTTGAACTGTTTGGTTCGGAGTTTGACGGTATTTGGTTTTATACGATATGGCTGATGGCCTGAGGTTTCTGTTTATCTGCCAGTTCAATGCATACTTTAAATACATGTTGCAACTTTCCATGTCCTTAACTCCATTTATCAATTGACCGCCTATAGTTACTTCGCTATAATCCCATTTGCGTCACTAATCGGTGACAGTAAATTGCATAATCGACATATTTTTGATTGCTGATTGATGCATTACTTCTGACACTGCAAAAAGTTGTCTGATTATTACTGCGAACATTTGACTGAAGGGTTTAGTATTCATGGTTATTTTTTTATTAGCATTGAATTAGGATAGAATGAGTTGATTCCGTTTGGAACTTGAATGGATAGCATTATGTCGTAGTTCTTTGTCCTCAATTGTAATCGCATTTTTGTCGAGGCAGTTTCCGTAATTAATTTGAATGATAAATCAGGAAATTTTGATTCTTTCAATGCATGTCTGGATGGTGGATCTTCCTTTCAAATGCATTGCAAATAAGTTTTTGACTTTAATATTTTCTCTGCGCTTAAATTTAAGAGAATAAATGAGATTGTTTTAATTATTTCAGATTAAATTATAAAATATAAGAAGCGAACGGGTCGAGCTGATGCTAATTGCGCAATTGGCCAGAAATATTGTTCGCCTTTGACCGAAAAGCTATTCTCGCATTTGTCGCTGAATGGTACGGGAAATTGCAAGTGAACAGTAGGCTCATATCATGGAAAATAGCTCATCATCTAATCACAAGCGCAGCTCTGATCGCCATCGCCATAGCTCTGTTTGTTTCTGCAAATTTTTTTAAATATTTGTTGATTATAATTAGAATATTCTGTAAGACGAACAACATATTTCTCTTTCTTCTCCAACTTGAAACCAACAAATAACCGAAACAAATATGATTTCAATCATTTCAGTTTTATTTGTATACCGTATTTTCCCGAAAATATAACCTAATCTGATATTAATTTTTGCTTCAAACGATGCATAAGAGATCATGTTCAGGTGATGCCTTATTTTCCATGTAAAAAAAGGCTATAATTATTTACAAGTAAGAATTATAATTCCAGTAGTGTTATTTAAATATAAATAAAATACATTTAAATATAAATAACATGAATTTTATAATTCAGTATGTTATGTTATCATATGTTACAACGAATATATTAATTCCGTCCGTCTTTCTGATGATCTTAACTGAAATCTATATTATAGGGATCCTGAGAAATTTACGAGAGCTAGTTTCATTAGGTCTTATTTTTCGGGAAAGTATATAGATATATATCACCGAAAATAACTAAAAAATAAAAATCAAAATAAGTCATTATGACAGATTTTCAGTTTCACTTATTCGTTAATATGAGCATATTGTCATATTGCAGAAGAGTAACTTGCTTTCAACGTGCTCAAATGTTTTTAAGATGAAATTCCAGATCTTCGAGCATTCTCCATTTTTTCTATGCTTTTATTTCAGAAACGTGATTCTCAATCTCGGGATGACGGACGCTCAAAACATCACCATCATAAAACCCATAAAAAAAGACGTCGGCGCTCACGCAGCCACTCTTTCTCAAGTTCTCTATCACCGATTGGAAGGAGGAACCCAGTTGTATATATGAATCCTGCTTTTCAGTGAGTTATTTTTTCGACAGGCAAAAGCATAACTGTAATGTAAGAAGATAGATAGACTTTTAGAGTACTAAAAAAATAAATAAATTCGGAGATGAAAGCCTTAATTATCAGAACAAAAAGTCTTGACATTATGTGTCACAGGTCCACATATAGCGGTTCGGGAGGCTCGACGCAGTCAGATTTTGAATTGCGTACGACTTTGATTAGTCAACTATCAGCAAGTGAACAACGAATAAACTCACTGGAATCGGAGCTGAGAGCTGCGCAGTTAGCCCGTGGACGGGCCGAACAAACTGTATTCGATGTCAACGCAGAGAAATTACGCCTAGAAGCACAAAATTCTGAAATTTTGCAGGTTAATATATTGGAATAATTGATTTAAGAATGGCACCGCAAAAAAAAAAAAGAATCATCTAGTTTGAGTTATATAAATAACTAATATACTAATGTAGACCTTGATTTAAGGAATGCGGTGATAAGAAACATAAAAATGTTTTTTTTTTTTTTTTTTGTAAAACAAATGTTTTTTAAAAATAAGGGCATTTCCTTATATTTGTCCTAACTTTCAAATTTTGAATGAGACACATGTCTTTCTCTAAATTATGCATAATATATCTGGAAACATGTTTGAATCTTGTTTCTTATCACCGCATTTTGAAACTAGTTTTTTGCTTCATTCAGCTTCATTTCGTAAAATTTTTATTGTAAATGCGGTCGAAAAATATATGATGGTCACCTGTGAACTTACTAGAAATTATTCGAGAAAGATGGATATTTTCTTCAAAATGTGTTGAAGTATAAAATTTGGTCATCTTAATTCAGCACTTTATCTAGCTTCAGTTCAAAGAATAGATTTAACAGCTGATGTTATGGAATTCTTTCATCATGGCGGGGCTGGACGCAGACAGATTGAACAATAAAATAGTTCTGATGACATAGATTTAATTTATTATATATAGGTCATGAAGACACTTGAGCGTGCAGTGGAAGATTTGCAAAAAACATGCAGTGGTTTGAGAGTGGAATGCGATCGGCGTCGAAGGGATGCAGAAAATGGTGAGAAAACTGTCATATCATGCAAGGAGCAGAATAAGTTTTTGAATGAAAGAAATATGAAACTTGTGAAGAAATGCGAGGAGCTCTGTGAAGAAAATAAGGCTATTCTTAACAGGTATGTCCCTTGTCAGATTTTAAAATTAGAGCACAGTTTCAGTTTTTTTTTTTCGATAGGAAGGAGAAGATATGTTGCTTATATGGTACAGACTTGTGTAATAGCATTGTCGTAATATTACCATTTGTCATGATAGGAATGTTCGGTGAAGCTGTAAATAGAATATAGATATTAATGTAAGATTTGAAATCTAGGAGGTCATTTCTCAAATCCACAATTAAAAGAAGTTATGAACTTTTGTATTATTTCATTTTCGTGAGAAAATCGAAAATTATAAACAGTTCATAGCAAAAATTGATGCTATTGTCAGAGTTTTCAGGCGTGATGATTCGACAAAAGAACTGGCTGAAATGCGACCGAGATTCGAAGGACTGCAGGGTGAGCTAAGGCAAAGAGTTGAAGAGGGCAGGTAATTTCCATTGATTAAGTTTAATATTTAATGGGGAAACTGTTTCATTTGAAAAAGTGATGAAGAATAATGTAATTCAGTTTACTGCCATTAACTTCTTGGTAAAAAAATGTTACTTTTGTAATAGTATTCATTTTTTAGAAAAATGGTGGCACAATTGAGAAGTTATGAAGAAAAGGAACGAATATGGAAGAAGGTATAACATGTGCAGTTTCTTTCGAATTTTATTCTTGTTGTCAGAAATTATATATCGAATTGAGATGGATCTAATTAGTTTTATTATTCCCTGCTAAAAATTCTATTCCATACTTTATTTATATATCTTGTTTTTAATTATAACCCCTATGTAGGAAAAAGCAGACTTGGAAAAACGAATTGAGATTAAGGATGCAATGGCGGCAGCAGAAAGGAAGAACAATGACGAATGGAAAAAGCGGCATCTTACAGAAAAAGCTGAACTGGAACGGAAAGTAAAACTTGCTGAACCCGAAATACGCCGTGCACTCGATGCCGTGAGCATTTTTATTCAGAAAGGATTTTTAGGAGAGAATTTTTCACTTGTGAATTTCAGTCATTTTTCCTTCAAAATTAGTGTAGTTATTGTTTGCTTCCAAATATCAAAGTTTAGCACTAGATATATGTCTTTACCATCCTTTCCGAATTTTTTAAGGATGGATATAAAATGGATTTTTGTGCTCACCCTAGTTTCAGTTCTATTTCGCGTGGTACATCCTGCAAAAGTAATGAAATCTATGTGTAAAAATGACATGTTGTGTTCATTTCAACACTTACAAATTTATTTCATAATTTTGCATTGTTGGCTTCATTTGTTCTTTAAAAAAATGCTCATATGCATCATTACATATCTCTAAGAATTATTTTTTCTTGTAACAATGATGAAAACTAAAATTAATGGTATTTTTTAAGGAAATTTCTGCAACAGTTCACCGTTCCTCTTCTTTTTTATTACCAACTGAAGCATTGGAAATATTACATTTAGTTTAGAAAAAAAAATATCTCTCAAAATATCATGAGTTTAAAGTCAAAAAATGTATATATGTAGTGCATGCGAGCAGAATTTGTAATGGATTCACTTTTGTTTCAACATCAGCAAAGCGATTATAATTGTTGTGAAAATCAATTGCTGTGTTGAATCAAGTTATGGAATGGCTTGGTAATTTTATCCAGTCTAGTCGAATGGTTTTGGTGGGATTATTTGTAATTGGCGGAAAACACTCTGGTCCAATTTTGCTCTTAACCTATTGAGTTTCTATTATCGGTCTTAAGTCTTAAGGAGAAAAACTAATTAGTTCCAGGAAACAATAAAGGACGCAATAGAAGACATTCGGGCATTTTACGAGCAGAAACTGGAGCTAACATTGAATGAGCTAAATACGTTCAAAATGAAGCATTCAAAAAGTGCAGCAGTGTCATCTTCGTCTTCTTCCGCACTTAAGCTCGATATATATCGTCCAGTGTCGGCACCCCCAGTTTGTTGTGCACCATCTTCCAATGCCCACCTTTCAAATGGTCGTCCTTCTGTTTCAGCTGATTTCATTATAAAAACTCATTCTTCACCGTTCAATTCACTCACTGATAATGATACGATCGATAATGATGACAGCAGTCAATTTTAGTTTCTCATTGTTATTACTACTGCTACTACTACTAATTTTAATGCTGTTATTTGTTGTTATTGTTATCTTATGTAGATATGTTTCGATGTTTCTCAGTTTGTTTGCATTTTTTCCGAGGAAATGTAAATTTTTGCCCACCGTAACTAAGCATGTTGTAAGTTTCCTTCTCTGCACTTTCTCTTCAAATATCTTTTGAATTCTTTTAAGTCTTATTTGTCTGAGAAAAATCTCTAAACAGATTGGTTGATATTGTTTGGTGCTCGAATCTATGTATCTGATGGAAGCAGCACAAATTTGCGTATATTTTCAGGACTTAACTTTTATTTAGCAGTCTTTTCGGTGTTAGAAAGGTTGCAGAATGAATATAATGCAAAGTTTGGAAGAATTTCTCACGACTTTATTTTTGTCCGCATTACACATAGTCCAACTTATAAGTTTTTCAAAAAGCTTCAGATGCTGGTTAAAATGTTGCTTGCCGTTTAGATTAGTAGCGCAATCAGCAGATTTTCATGATGATAAATGATACAGGCATGTTGTGCCAGTAAAAAATCCTTATGCGCTTCTCATTGAAAGCGCGACCTGTTAAAGATGGCTGGTAGCAGTTGGTCATTTTTAAAAATGTAATTAATATCTTACTGAAATACGTAAAGTATGTGAAACCTTATACAGCGTCGTGTTTTGTTGACAAGAAAAAACGATATTGAACCTCATGCATATAGTATTTTTGATGTAAATGACTTTTGTGGTTTTATGAATTCATACTGCTAATATTTGTATCAGGGATGCAATGTATTCCTTTTATTCATATATATATGGTCGGGCGAATATGCGAATTTGTGTTGATTTAAGAGATATTTTGAAGTCATTTGATGGCTCAAAGCATGAGAAAATAATTTTGTTGGGTGTAATGCAGATAACAATATTATTGATTTTTGGATTAATTTAGATGTGAACAGTTTGGATATCGGCAGCTTCTGTTAGGTTCATCCGTTTCGGATGCTCTGGATAGATATTTCCTCCTCCTAGCCGAGAATTCTACGTTCTCACCATTGTTTTTATCTTTGTAAATTTAAATTATTCGCTGGTTGTTTCGCTCTTGTCAGACAATACGGGTTATTTGATTCATCACATTTAGATTTTCACATTTTCGCCTTTGTAAATTTAGAATTTAAGCCGGTGAATTACTTGTTGTTTTAATAATGTTTTCAACATTTACTACGTTTATTTATGTATGATTACCAATTTTCAAATTGTTGTGACATGATATTGTCGTCTGTTGATGTTTATGAATTTTTTAAAGCGTATTTTTTTCTAAGCCATTATAATTTTTTTCTAAGCCATTATAAACTATTTTAAAAATCCAAAATAACTTTCACTTTGTGTTGGGATCATGGTTAGGTTCGGAATATTCAATCAGTAAGCTTAAGGAAGATTTTTTGAAAGGCAAATCGCGGAAGGGCATGGAAAAAGTATTGAAGATCACAGTGGTATAACTTATACAGGACCAAGTGAGCCAGTTCGTTAAGATTTGAAAAGTACTCAATACTAACCTGACCGATACATAACTGAAATTCCAGACTCTTACCCCATACGGTTCCCCGTGCAATATTAAAATCTCCCTGAATGGATTTCATTTACTATCGTACTAAATCTGCATGAGTTAAGTCCACAAAAAGATGAACAAATTTCTCTTAAAGTGATCGACAAGATTATTCAAATTCAGACTATTCGAAGTTCTCTGTGAAAAAAATCCTGAGGGACGGAGAATTTGTCAATTTCAGTAGGCAAAAAACAAACATTCATTGTTCCATAAGAAATTACGATGTCATTATCATGTACAAACATAAATATGAAACGCTAGAAAGTGTTTATGATTTTACAAAAGTGAAACTAGAAAGAGACTAAGATAGTTCACAATGAACAAATACAAAGGAGAAATAGTCTAGCAAAACACGAAATGGATGTTTTATGAATATAGAAGAAATTTGGAAAGTGTTATTGTTCTAAAAATATATTACTCGCTAGTGAGTAAAACAAATAAGCTTCCAAGACTGATGGGGAAATATGGAAAGAAAAAGAGCGAAGTCTGAATTTTATATAGGGAAAAGATAATAATGAAAATCTTCGGAACTTTTATACACAAAAGTCCATGAAGTTTCCAGATAAGAGACTAAAAACAAGCAGGTACTTCTTCACCAGCTTTTTAAAACCGTTTTCGTAGTAATACATATTACATTTAACTATGCCGATCAGTTAAGACTAAAATTTTAGAAATACCAATATAACACCGGAAAGCTTGTCCTACACAACTGCATGATTACTCGAACTTCACCTAATTTCTTTTCATATATGAAGCATTTCAGTAATTATTGTCTTTGTTACTGAAAGCAAAAAGACAACAAATTTGGGTAAAAAATCAAACTGTAACAATGCTGGGGAGTAAGCAATGAAATCAGAGGAGCGAAGCTGAAAATCATAGATTATAACAAAGACTCCCACAAATACAGATAAATAAGCACGTTCAAAAAAAATAAGTAGTACAGAGATGTAAAAATCTTTGGTTCGAATCTACACAGATTTCAGCAATAAGCCTGAAGATTTGATCATACCTAAAGAAAGTTTCAAAACATTTCCGTTTCTTCTAAAAATAGAAAGGACAAAAATCTCAAAAAAAGATGCTCTAAAATATCACAAAGAGATACATAATCAACCCAGATTCTCATAAAAAAAAATATATATTGTCGAAATAATCCGACAAATAGCACAATTCACTCAACAAAGATTTACGCATGCAATTAAGCGATTTGTTTAATTAGTTATAAGATTGCAATCACATAAGGCGATTATTACTTTTTGATGGAGGAGCTGTTTGTTCCAGTATTTGACCTAAAATTTCATAAACTGTAGAGGAAATAAATATAAGAATAATTATTCGAATAATATGAGTTTATAAAATATAAGTTTTACGATCATTTCAGATTGATTTCTTCCTCTTGAACAATTGATATTATGATATGTGCCATACTGAGAAGAAAAAATTCAGATTTTTTTTTCTTTCTTTTTCTGTTATTTTTTTTTCTGTTTTTCTTTTTTCTTTCTGTTTTTCTTTTTCTGTTTTTTTCTGTTATTTTTTTTTCTGTTTTCTGTTTTTTTTTTTCTTTTCTTTTTTCTGTCACTAAAATTATAATTATTTGAATAAAATATCTATATCTGTGATGAAATCATCTAAGAGAACGAAAATAGTGTCACCAATATTACAAACATAACGTTTTACTATAGAAGCTCTATTGCAAAGTCATGATGTCGAAATAAAGTCTACTATATAAGTCACGATGTGGGGCATTAGAATGAGGTGCCAAAAAATGTGATACCTATTACATACTTCACCGGCAAAATCCCAATTGCAATCATGAAAATTTATCCACCTTTTACTAAAATTTGGCGCTTTGTCTATAACAGAATTTGTTGGGGCAATCAATCCATATCCAGCAGGTAATTCCCGTTTCGCCGTGAAATTTGTTAGCGGTGTCTTGCTCAGTATATGTGGATCTCTATCTTTAGGAGGATTAAGCTCCACTGCTGCTAAACGTTTCCATAAATCTTCACGTTCCTTTTCTTTTCTTTTTTCCCTGAAAATGTAAATAATGAAGGCACTAGTAGCTTTAATTACATAAAATTTATTCTAAAAGATAAAACAAGTGTGCGATATGTGCATTACCCATAACATTGCAATTCATTTACATAATGCATAGAAACTAAAAACAAAAACAAGAAAAACTGAGAATTTCGAAATATTAAATCTTTTAGGTACAAATATAACATGAAAATTTTTGCAAAAAATAATTCACTTCTGCCTTTCGAGCTTATAATTTGCAGTTAATTCATCAAAAAGCTTTCCATTCATTTCCATGAATGTTTTGAGAACATTATAAACTAGCGCCACAATTGTTTGGTTCCAATGTTCCTTGCTTATCCGATATAACGCAGGGAACATTATAGGCATCACCTGCATTTTCATGAAAAAAAAAATGATTAAAGAATATAGTTAATTCAAACTTTCCTTGAAGAGATAGAGCAAAAATGTGAGACATAACAAACAGGCCATGGTTCTCAAAATCTCTTAATATTTAAAAATATAAAACTGATTTGTCATTTAAAAAAAAAAAAGCACTCAATCAAGAATGATTGGATTACTCCCAAACACAGTAATTATGAAAGTTAGAGAGATGAAATAGTATACTTCAATAAATGGGAAATGCAATTAACTGAAACAGTTACTATCAAAAGATACTCAAGAATGAGAAATTAGCTATAAGGAGTCTCACCTGACTGCTGTTTTCTTCGATAAGGGACAGGATGTATTCATTATTCCAAAAATACAGTGCTCTTTCTGCTACCTAGAAATGTACTCTTAGCTCTGATCAAGACCATTATTTCAAAAACATGCATATAAAAATGATGAAGAACCATAAATACGCAAAAAGACAAAATATTACCTGGAAATGAGGACTAGAAACACATTTCGCAAGTTGTTTGAACAACGGTTCGATAATTTTTTTAAATTGCTCCGGCTCAATAATATCGAGAATTTCTTCGACTTCACCCAAGAACATCACCTAAAACCATAAAAAATCTTTTTTCTTAATCATAAATAATTCCAGTTCGTATGATCATACAAACAAAACTTCTTAGGGCAACCCTATGAATTATTTTAAGGCAATAACGTACTTCCTTTGCACTACATGTTCTCGGCCAAAACTTGAGCAGAGCATCGAAGACTTGTGGTGTCAGTGTTGAATCTTTTTCAATAAACTGTACGACACAATAAGCGAGCTGAAAACTTCTTTGCATTATTTGCAACTAACTGAAATGGTAAAACTTCTTCCCAGAAAACCAGTAAATACTGAATAATTATAACATTGAAAATGGGCAAAAACGATCAAGTATAATAAGACAGAATTGAAACATACCATATTCATGAAAGAAAATATTTTAACCTTAGGAATGGAAACCACGACAAACCTGAGCATGATAGAGACTCAAACAACGTGGTTTATGAAGCGGAAGAAGCACTTTCACAAGAAATACTTTATGTTCCTGCTTTAATGGTAAAGCAAAACCATTTATAATGCTGCAATAATGATAGTTCACAAAAATACGTATTATATTTTCAACAAATTTGTCAAATTTAAAGTTAAAAAATTTTGAGAAAAGAAAAAATAATTGTGAAAAGAAATGCAATTTTAATATTCTTGGTGAAAGATGAGAGCGAATGAAACTCACCTTCCTAGAATTTCTAGTAATTCACCAACACCATTGAATGAATCGGTTTCGAAAACAAAACTAGAACAGAAAATGATGGATGATGACATGAAGTTAAAATTTGAAAAATTATAAAATCGAAGAAGTCCTGGAGTTACCAAAATAATGGAAAATCCCTTCTATTCAATATCTTTTGTTAAGGATTTCAAATGTAACAACATTTCGGTAGTTGCCAAAAACAAAGTAAGACTTAAATTATACTGGCATACGACTTACGATAAGAACATATTGTTGATTTGCTTCCTTATGAAAGCGCGTAAGCCAAGAAACTTTCCATAAATACGATGCAAAACTGTTTTCAAAAAGTCTCTTTCTCGTGGATCTTCCGAATCAAACAGATCTAACAGCTATAAATTCATTTACATAAACATTCCTTAAAGAGATGAAATTTCTACTATTTCCGTTCAGAAGAAGCATTGCCCCAAAATATTAGATTTATCTTTTATAAATACTGCTTTATATTACCAAGCTTATATTGATGTAAGCATATTACTAGCTCTTAAATCTACAAACGCTATATTTTCCATTTAAAAAACTACTAATTGTCCCAAAAAATTAAATTAGTAAAGCATACCTGTCCTTGGAAAAAATTATGAAAAAATGTTCTGTAATTTCTGAACTTTCTTTTTCAGTTTAAAAATAGATTTCTGAGAATAATAAACAAAAAAACTAACATTGAGTACAAAACGCTGATCAATAAATTTTTTTCCGACTGCAGCTTGAAAATCAGGTGATTCAAGAAATCGTAAAAAAAGTTCATAAACTAGCTGAAATCATTAAATTTTTAACCATAACGTAACAAGAAAATGAAAACAGAATATAAGCTCTTTCAAGAAATGATGAACTACATAAGCTAATTTAATCAAGCATTACTGACATACCTAGAAGTTAATGACATGAAAATTTTGCCTTACTTCTCAATTCTTCATTTCAATAATGAAAAGTTTTACTTCCAAGATAAGATTATCTTATAGAATTTGAAAAAAAAAATGTTTTGAATACTCTGCTTTGAAGAAAACAAAAACTAAATTCTAGAGACTCATATGCTCATATTCTTGATGACAAATTCTTGTCAATTCATGATCCTTGTTTTTAAAAAAAAAAAAAAAAAACAAGACAAAACAAAGTGCTTATCGCCATCTTTACCAGTTTTTCAGGTAATGAAATGTAAGATTTAAACTAATCAAAAATACATGCCTGCAAATGAGGCCAAGAAACTTCCAATGTCGGTTCGTCCTCTTCGGGATCAAATTCCGAATTATCTGACGGTGGTAATACGCGGAATATATTTTTCGAAACCATTTTAATCACTTCTGGATATATTGATTCCGTTATAGCACCTTTTACTGTTGTGATATGATCTATCAATTCATTCAAAGCTGCGCGCTTTATCTGAAGATGGAATACCTTTAATAACGAAAAGATCTATGGTATAGGGACAATTTCTGAAAACCTACCCCACATAATATCCTAATAATAGCAAACTGCAATCTAGAAGAGTTTTTAAAAGAACTTTACCAAATTCTAAAATATTCACTGCCTCACAAAATTAAAAGAACAGCGAACTCATTCACGGCATTCATTGCATTTGCATAATTCCAAGAAACGTGACGACTAAATAGGATGATCTTTGATTATCAGTAATAGGTCGGAAAAATGCACACCTCTTTACTTTTAAGCTGAGCTACCGGATCATAAAAATCAAATATTTTCTGACATTGCTGTAATTTCTGAATAACAAGTGCTGACTGTTCTGCTGATGATGAATCTGCAATGACTGATCTTTTTATCATAAGATTACGCTGTAATAGTGCTATTTATTACTTCCGAATTCTGCACTCATTTATCCCTGTAATTTGTTTCATTTCAATTTTCGATACCATATTTTTAAAAAATGGATTTTTTAAAAGCATTAAGTCAGAGTCATTTATCTTGCTTTCTTTTTAAAAATACACAATTTCACTTCCGTTGCTCTTATTGGTTTATCATTCTGCTGTCAAAAGTTCAATTTTAAAAGTTATCAAATTAATATTTCTTGATCAACTAATCGAATAATGGAAGTTATATTAAATATTTAATTTGCATTGTTGTAAGCATATTTTCTTTCTTTTCACTTTACTCGTCTTGACAAAATAAGGCTGTGAGCAGGAAATGAGGAATAATACGGAAAGTGGGAATAACATTTAGCAACAAAAAAAAATTTGCTCTTTGATAGCATTTGTGAGTTTTCATCAGTACTTATATCTGTTTTCCTGTACTTTTCTTCCACTCTTCTACGTTAAATTGGAAATGCTGCACATTTTTCTATACTTTATATGAAAAAAGAAAAAAAAAAAAAAAACAAAAAATAAAAAAGGAAATTCACACCTTCTCTTTCTATCTTTTCCCCCTAATGTTTACATACAATCATAAGACTAGCCGAACTTTTATGTTCAAAGACACTAAAGAAGATCAGCTTCTTAGGCCACCGTCCTTACATAAACATTAAAAGAGGGTAAGCATATTTGAGCTAGCTACTGATAAAACTTTTACATATGAATCCCCCTGTTTACTCACACTTTTTCTTATTGTATGAAAAAATTATTCTATGATATATTTCTTAAATATCGAATTGAATTACAAAACAAAATGCTCCAAATCGAATCATTAGCAATTCATTTTTGTGCCAAAGTAGACGACAGTGTTCAAGCGCGGAAACACGCCTTCTTAGTTGGTTGACAGCATACAACGCATTAAAAATGCTATTAAAACTCAATCCAGAATATGTGTAATTGTGAGGAGAAGGCATATGCTATAGTTGATATCAAAAAAAAATCTTTTAAAAGCCGATATATCCATTAAAGTTAAACATAACTGCAGCAAAAACTATCTTAGATATATAACTCCAAAAACTATCTTAAGACAGTCAAAAGTTGATTTTAGAAACCATTCTAGCACAGATTATTTTATATGGAAAACCAGATCTGTCTTAATATGATAATTATTCGTACTGTACAAAATCTTATGGCACATAAGAATATGCCACATGCCAAAGTGATACAGTGTTTCTTGTTGAATTTATTAAAGAAAATAAAATTAGTTGAGACATAACCATCTAAAAGTATCATGAAGATGCGGAAAATCATGAAGCGGCGAATATTTGCAGTATCTACAAACAGCGTTTGGAAGATTTCATGAACTTACTGAGCTGAACTTCACACGACTATCTATTATACTGACAAATAAATACTTTGATTCATTATGGTCTTGTTATACATTCTGCTTCGATAAATCCACCACGTCTTTTATTTTTGAAAATATGCAGGACTAAACTTCCATTTCATGATAAATTACGAATACTTTTTATGGGTAAATATAACTGATTTGAAATTCACATCAGAAAAGTCATCTATTCGTCAATATTATACACAACTAACTAACAATAATATGATACGTGAAAGAAGAAATTAATAAGGAGACCAAAATAAAATTAGCTATAAGTTATAAAATCCAGGTTGAAACAATATGGACCTGACTCTAAAAAAAATTAAAAACAAGAAATATACCTTTAATCAGTGGTAGTTGAGCGAGTTCAGGTTCACTGTCCGGGTGATATCTACTACTATTGACCAATCTTCTTCGGCGTTTGCTCGTTCCTCTGCAAAGCATTCTTTCAGCAAAATCCGTTCTGTTTGCGAGAAAAATAAAAATTCTGTCTGCAGCATGTTTCCATTTCAAAGCTTTAACTTATCTTTGAATGATTATGCTTTCCTATCTCGAAAACTCATACCAGACATCATAATTCACAACATAAAGATGTATAACAAAAGTTATAATCATGAAAATTAAGGTAACGCAAAAATACGTACCTTTTAGAAAACGGATCAATTTTATCCACAAACTGTGTGGCAGTTGCGGAAAGTTGTTGCCCTCCTGTGGCAGCACCCTGCGTTTTCGGTGGAGGTATTTGATACTGCTGGGCACCAATTCCACCTTTATCTGTCATCTCTTTTACCTTAAAAAGTTCGCTAAAGATAAGTCATCGAGTAATTAAAGTTATTCTCAATCATGAGGCACTATTAGCATTACAATTCCATTTCAGTTAGACACTGAAATCGAAAAAAAGAAAGAAAACGTTTCCGATAAAGAAGCAATTATTCGACAAATTTCACAAAGTTGAGAAATATGCAAGATATCGCATTAGAAATAAAAAATAATGTCATTAATAAATAGAATCAGCAGGTACACTGGGTACATTGGGGATTCCAAAAGCGAAGTGCGAAAATTGCAGAATATGTTCTTACTTGATTACTTAATGATCGATTCTTGAATGTTTAGGACCAACTTTAGTGCTATTAATTGATTTATGAAAAAGCGTTATGGTTGTCCAATGAGTGCCGAAACAGCAAAATTACAGGTAAAAAGGACATCAAAAATTAACAAGAAATACAACAATAGCACCATGTCATATATACTATTTCGTTTCTCAGTTTTCCTTACGGAAGCTCCGAGATTTATATCTCCAAGTTAAACAGTGAACCTTGATTTATAAGGAGAATAAAATAAAAATGAGCTAAAATTTGCTGTGAACTATCAGAAAAATAATTCAGTTATTGTCTTTTTTTATAAGGTTTTGAGATGATGGAGGAATTTTAATAGCTTACAGCTCTGCTCTTCTAACTGCTCCCAAGATCTCCCAGATTCTCCAATAAGCGAAGTTTCTCTAGTTGACGACATCTCCCGAATAGATGAAGTACACCTTCCCTCTTCCCTTTTAATTCCCTCGCCCTTCCGAGGGAAAAATAAAGCGAACAATGCCCCGAGTAATGTGTAAAAAACTTGCATTGCACAGAGACCAATTCTTCACCACCGAATCTGAGCCCAACTATTGCAACTTAATATCTTTGGTTGCTATCGATTCGTCTCTCGACTACAACGTCTAATTTCTGTGCCAGACAGAGACGAAGTTGAGAGTGAAGTGCGACCTTTACGCTTAGTTTGACCTTTCGTTACGCGTAATGATTGCCACTAAAATGAATTGTTATTATGGTCACAGTTATTAATATTAATCATTAATGGTGATAATGAATAGCAGTCAGTAATAATAGTTTAGTTAACAATAGTTGATAATAATTTTTTATTTTCAGAACTATCATATCTATGGATAGAATAGCTGAAATTCTGTAGAAGGAACTTTGTTCTCGTTATAATCTGAGATATCTGGCATAATCAATACTATGCTTCGTCGGATACAATGAACATCTTTGATATTTAGTAAAATAATTTTGTGAATTTGTGAGTTTGAGATGTCATGAATTCTTAAATTATGATGAATGGTAACAACTATGAAAAATTCCGGAATAATATTTTATTCCTAATTCTGATGAATTGAAGTTAAAGCTTTTAAACTTGATTTGTTTCATACCGCAAATGATTGTTTTTTAACCTCAATTTAGTTTGTAGTTTAGTATTACATTGATACACTGCGAATCTGTCAAGATTAACCTTTATCAGATACTGATAAAGAAAGAGGAAATCATTTTCCAAAATCTCTGAATTTCGTCTCCAAGAAGTTTGAACAAATCTAAAGTTAGAGATAAATGATTTAAGAATATCTATTTCTGTGATCGAGTTTATACTTTAGTGAAATCGTTAATGCTAAGAGCATCTGTTTCCTACTTCCAGGTTTTCCTATGATAGAATTTCTCGAAAAATTCATAAGTTCGATTAATTATTCTATCTTAGCATAATTTTAATACCTGATGGACAGTTTGATCAGTTCGCTGAATAACTAGAAAAGAAACAAGCTACTATTTGAAACTTAGGTAATCAGTCCTCATTATTTATGGAAAATAAACTTCGTTATAACAAAAAATATACAGTGGCGTTTCAAAAAAGCAATACAAACTAATGGCAATTATTCAAAAAATAGAATTAAATTATTTATGTTATTTCTTAAATAATTTTTTACATATAAAGCCATCAGCTTCGATTGCATATAGAAATAAATTTGATTAGGCATGAAGGATCTGAAATTTTACATTTTTTTTTTAAACAATCGCTAAACAATTTCCAAAGAAATTGCTATTCGGAAGTTGAATCAATTCGTCTTGAAGATTCTGTATACTGTATCTTCTTCTACATCTGATACGATGGATTCGGAAAGATTTCGTCGTCAAATGTCTAATTACCATTGATTTTCGAATAGATATAATTATTGCAAGAAAATTTCATGGTTGCAGTTTTGAGCAGTTTAAAGTTATAGAAAAGAATGTCATTTCTACAAAAAAAATGGGTACATTAATTGTTAAATCAAAATTCATCATATAAAATGTTCTTGTAGCTTCAGTAGAAAAATGAAATGCAATTGTTTGATGGCTTCAAACGATTGAATTCATTAAAAAATCTGTGACTATCTTAAATTGTCAATGCCGACTTTAAAAACAATCTGTTCTAAATTTGTCCGATCGCATATGCTTTAGTTGATCAACTCTAAAATTATTTACATTGCCAGATTCTTTCAAAATCGGAAATTGGAAACGGAAAAGTGCCGGTTGATCTGACCACTGGACAAATTTCACTGCCTCATAACTTCTACAATTTAGCAAAGTCAAAAGAAGAGTTGGTTAAAAAAATATTTCCCGATATTCAAACCAGTTATAAGAATCACGATTGGCTGAGTGAACGAACTATTCTTGCGGCCAAGAACAAAGACGTCGACAAAACTTAACGATATTAACATTCTGACATTCAAAGCGAGACAGTCACATGTGAATAAGTCGACACTGTTGTGGAAGTAGATGAAGCGGTTACGAATCCAGCAGAATTTTTAATTCACTCGATCTGCCAGAGATGCCATCGCACATACTGCAATTGAAAATTGGCATGTTAATTATCATGTTGTGAATATCAACCAGCCAAAACTTTGCAACAGAATGCGGCTTGCAATGAAAAAAATAATGAGCGATGTCATAGATGCAACAATCTTGACAGGACTTTTCAAAGGTGAAGATATCCTTATTCCTCGCATTCCTATGATTCCAATGGATATGCCATTTCAGTTTAGGAGATTGTGATTCCCAATTCGATTAACATTTTTATTCACATCAACAAAACTCACAGTCAATCTTTAGAATTGTGCGGTTTAGATCTAGAGACGGATTGCTTCTCACATAGACAATTATATGTTGCGTGTTCTAGAGTCGGTAAACTAGACAATTTCTATATCTACACAGACAATGGAACAAAAAAAATATTGTATATCCACAAGTATTGTGAAATTAATTTATTGGATGTGGACGAAAACTGAAAGATGTTAAATAACGCCATGACAATAATTGTAGACAAGAAATACTAAAGGTCAAGTGGTGCGACATGGTTTCAAAGAGACGACAAACATTTTTGCCACCAAAACACTCCAATTCACAGATAAACGAAAAAAATCAACGCAGCAACAGCAAAAGTTCGGAGTTCCGAAGGTCCAGTTCGACAGTTCAAAGCGACATAACAGTAGCAATAATCGGACAGTTCACTTGAATAGTATTCTTCTCTACTATTGACAAAGCAAAGAATAGTGATTAATTTGCCTGGATCTTCTGTGATAATCGTATTTTACAAAGAAACACTCTTTATCAATCAATAAAGCATTTCTCAACAGCATTCATCTCTATCACACAATAAACAAAAGACCTATTCAAACTTATTGCTGACCCATCCTAATCACAACAGCAAGAATCAGTCTCCAATCCAACCAAACTACAAATCAAATTACAAAATACCAGTTTTTTTCCCAACATTAAAAATATGCCCAGACTGAGCTACAGCAACGCATGTATAAAAACATGCGTGTATTCGAATGCAAAGTTGTATCAAAATTTCAAAACAATAGGTAAGAAGAACTTTTCGATATCTAAGATTTTGAATTAATATAGATAAGGCGTGTGTTCAAGAATTTTCGGAGGTTTAAGATTTTGAACAAACGAACATTGATGTTTTTATTTATGTAGATTAACTGGATCTAGACACGCGAAGCTTGGCCTGCTCAGCTAGTATATATATATATGTACTGAAAAAGAAGAAAGATATGATCAAAGGAAAAAGGAAATTTGCCGGAAAGAAGCGTTAAGAAAGAATGAAAAAAAAAAGGCCATCAAAAAAAAGGTAAGGTGAAGAATAAATAAAATGAATCAATTTATGGACGTTTTTTAATTAATAAATTAATAATGGAATCAAATGTATTGTTATAAATTATTCAAGCATATTATGATGTGGAAAAAGCAATTGATGATGCTTTGCTTAAGATAAATTCAAGAATTCAAGTCCCATATTTTGCTTAGATAAGCTGAAATAAGCTTGTTAAATGATAAGCCAAGAATAACGGAACCTGGTTTAGTCTATTGATGACAAACTAAGTAAATAGTAGATTTGAAGTGGTAAACTAATAGTTGTTGATAAATTTAAAATAAATTTGAAATAGCTGGTTGGTTTCTTTTGATTCAGAAAATTAGATAAAGCCGAGCTTAATAATAAAAGATATACACATAATAAAAGATATATATATATATATATTAGTGGTATTTTTCTTGTTTTATATAAAAGTAAAAAAAATATTGGATTTTCACATAGCATTCAGGGAATAAGTTCTCAGAAAGCGCTCCTCGCGACATTTTCGGTTGACATTTAGTAGAAAAGACGCTAAAGGTTGTGTAAAAATATTGGATTTTTATTTAGTCATTTCTTAGATGATACGAGAAATGTTCAAATATTTTGAGAATGTTCAGAAGTGTGGATATGGTAATTTACAAAAATTCAGTCTGCAGGTGAGCATATCCTAGGCTCCATAAGCGCAAATTTTTAATGCTTATGATAATTTTTTTTTTCAAGATAAATCTATAGATTGCATAACTTCAAATCTTCGTTTCAATTCAAAGAGCCTAAAACTCTAAGTCACCATTACAATTCTTTGTCTTTTCTTTTTGTTTTATACAGGAAGATCTCTTCTATTCCAAACTTTACCAGATAATCAATTGATAAGCTCACCTTTTTTATCCTCTTCATTATAATAAGACCAATATATAACCTTGCTTGAGTTGTGATCACCAGGTCAGTAAGGATAAGGATAAGTATGAAATTTTCAGTTATGTCACTCTGCCTTTTCCGCATTATAATAAAACAAATTTTTCATCAATTACTACACAATTTTGCTAGTTAGATTGGAGATCAGGATTTAAAAAGCTAATGAAAATGGAGCTTCTTAAGCAATGCACACTTCTTTATGCGGTAATTGAGTGAAAGATCCCACTAAACTTTTACCGGCTTTTGGCTTCCAACGATATGCCACGATTGATTGGTGGCTCGCTCCATATTTCTACAATTAGTAATTTTCAACGAGATAAATCGAAGTTCCAGTTATTCGATCTATAGCTAAGCATGATATCTGTAGTGAGAATTATTTTGTTACAGGACTGACTCATTTTATCATTCCGATAAGCCAGAATCGTTTGCTTGATTTGGCTACTGAAAATTGCTAGTGCTAAAAGCGAGAAAAAAAAGAGAAGGCTTTTCTCTTTTTAAAAGGAAGCCATTAGTTTACACTTGTAGGGAGCTTCTATTCATTACTTGGTGTCTATTTGAATCAATTTTCTCAGAAGTTTTGTTGCGAAATTTTAGCTAGTAATTGATTTAATTATCAGTAATAAACGTTAACACGCATAATTGTTAGCAGTTGATTTTTACAGTAATTTATGATTTGACTGGAATCAGAAGTGATATTGATAACAAATATCCTGTCGCCATTATGAGATAATTTAAAAGACTGAAGGTTGTGGTAAATTATTGATCTTTTGTGAAATCAACAGTTTGATAATAAAAATTTCTCTACAACTGTGCTCATACTATTCTGTCACGCCTGTCATGCATCAGTAAACTGAACCAATGCTATCAAGACAAGGCTATCTCTCTAATGAAACAGACAGATAGCCCTGATTGATTTAGTGATGGACCATTCCAAATCAAATCAGACCGGATGAAGAACACATTCGATCATATTTCAATGCAAAAAGCGGTGTGCAACAGAAGCAGGAATCAACCCCATCTCGTGGTTTGCAACAATTGCTCCATCAGATGTGATCGCTTTTGTTCCATCCCTAGCAGATCTTTCTTTCACTCTCCATTGTCGTCGTTTCCGTGTGTTCTGTTTTGTTGGTTGCAACAGTTTTTTTCAACGCGTTCGTAAATTTTATCGATTTCCAATTTCACAACGATATGAAATGGTTCTTAGCATAAATAAGTTTCGATTTTCATTCTCAGATATTCTGTTAAATTTAAATTCAGTTCTCTCTTGATCATCTTTTCCTGGAGTTCGTCAACGAAACTGTCACGAATAAGCACAGTTGATTGATCTCATGCAACAAACATCCTTGGTGTTACTGAAATGCTTGTGATGTTAACTTTAGCTTATCTGTATAAATTACTTTTTTTTTATTATTCGCACAAAGTTCTCATATTTAGTGCGAACTTTAGTCACGTCTTTTTTTTTCACTTTTTTTCGTAAATTTTTACTGTCAAAATATGTGAGTACCTCGAATCTTTGACGAAGGTCATTTCTAAATGGCAAAATGTCTCACTTACTTATCAATCAAACTTAATTTGGATCCTTTATGAAGTGTCTATATTGCTCATTTAAAGGAAACGACAGGAGAAGAGTGATGGCAAGTTGTTAGAATTTTTTAATTCGTGCACTATTCGGGAGACAAAAGAGGAAGTGATTAGCAAGGGAGAATGATAAAGTTGGGATTGATTAAGAGAAAAGAGGATAATGAAAATAGACACCATGCTGAGGTTGATTTCAGCTCTTTAAATTATATTCGACAAAAAAAAAAAAAAACATTAAATCCATAAAATCCATTACTGCCAAAAATCTAAATCTTCAAATTCAGTTGCTAAAAAATCTAGTTATTCATTGAATGAAATGACACGAAGTTAGAAGTTTTGAATATAGTTAATAAAACCAAAAATATTAGTATCATTTTCCGGAATTTTATTATTGTTTACACCAAAGATTTTGGAGTTTCAAGAATCATTTTAATATTAGTGAATACTCGAATTAAAAGAAACTGTTTAATGTAATCAAAATATTTTTCTGTAATCTGATCTTAATCAAACTTTGAGTTGTTAGAGATCTCTCCAAAATTCAGAGCTACTACTGACAATTTTCAGATATTGAAACTCAATTTATTTTCACATTTAAATTATCAAATTATAAAATGGACCCTTCATAAATGATTTTTAATCAAACATGTAATATGTTCTTAACTTTTTAAATTTTTATAATTTAAATACGCGTTTCTCTAGATTTATTTTAAAAAACGAGTGATATTGTCAATACTGTTACTGCTGTAATTACCATGCTTTAATATTACTACATTTATTTATCAGTTTTCTTTGATGTCTCTTAATCGTTTAGAAACTAAAGCAGATTTCATCTACAGATGACAATAAATATTCTGTTGCCGAAATTTAAATTATACAATTCCAACGATCAGCGAAATGGTAAATTAGTAAAGCTGATATTCAAGACGGCAAATATCCCGTATGAAGATATCAGTATTAGTCGCAAAGAACAATGGAATGCCATTAAAAATGGTTTAGAAGTTTTGGGAATCTCTAATTTCTTTAAAAAATTTAGGAAAAATTTTTAATTTTTAAAATTAAACTTTCCAAAAAAAAAAAAATTCTATTAAAAAATTTTTTTTTCGAGAATAATTCGAAAGTTTGAAGGCAGGAATAGAACTTCACTTCAAGTATAAAAGATTGATATTGACTTTCAAATAAAAAAAACTTCAGCATGTTTGAAATAAAAGAGGATATTATGGGATAGAAAAGGAGAAGATGGATAAGATGGGACGAAATTTTGTCCGTAAAATCTTTTAATTCATTTAAAAATTTCTAAATTTAAATGAGCTTAATTCAAAAATTGTTGAAAATACAAAAAGAATAAAATGCTTAAAATAAAGAATTTTTTAGAGACTCCACTTGGGACATTACCTATACTAGAAATAGATGGTGTCAAGCTAGGTGGACAAACTGCCATCTGCCGTCATTTGGCATGGAGGTTCGGTAAGTGTCCATGATAGATTATAGCTTTCATAATTATATCATTTTTTTTTTATTATTATTTATGCATAAGAATGGAAAAAAAAATTTCATCCGAAAAAGAAACTTTTTCCTTTGATAGGTTTTCAATTGCGAAGTGACAAATTGCGCTGAATTTATTTACATTTTTATAGGATGTATGCCGTGCTATCTCTTCTTTGTGTTTATTATGTCTGAAAGAAGTTTTAAATAACTTTAGTTCGTAACTTTGATTAAACTCTATCGTTATTTTGACTAAACTTATCTGCTAGTTCGTAACTTTGACTAAACTCACTTATCTGTTGTTTTTTTGATCATGAAGAATGCTTTAACAGGACTATCTGGACAAAGTGCAACATCAGATGCATTGCTTGACATGTTTGCTGATTTACTCCTTGAGGCTCAGATTTTAGTTTTCGGACCTACGGATGATAACAACGATAGCAATACTAATGTTAGTTGCTCATTTAATGACAGAACTTTATATATATTTAGATTTTTTAATTGGTTTTAAATTTCAATTACATTTTCTGAGAATTATAAATTAATTAAATTATAAATTTCCAGCAATTTTTAGCAAAATTTTCCTAAAAATCCAAAATAAATGCATACAGTGATAATCCAAATGAATTTCAACAGCTGAACAAATTGTTTACAGTCCATTTCCCCCTATTATTTGTTGACTAATTTAGCACAAGCTGAAACTTCAACGAGAATATTTCTGTTATCACATAATGCTTGCGACAAATTCAGATTATAATAGTCGATGATATAAATCTTGAAAAAATTTGCGATCGCGTTGCATCTTTTATTGAGAAACAACTGATCAAAAATAACACTTCTTATCTGATTGGAGAACAGGTAGAAAAATCAACTTTCTTGAGTGATTAATTGATGTGTGAAGTAAATGAATCTCGATGACCAGGAGATTATAATAAGAACTGAGATAGAAAATTTCTTACCATATAATTTTGTTCGATATGCAGTTAGATAGGAACACACTGTTGCATGGAATGGAACTCAATTGCTTGAGAATATTTCAGGTTACATGGGTTGACTTGATGACTTACATATTCTTCAGTTCATTGATGGATCACGGGAAGAATATAAATCTCGACAAGCATCCATCAGTGAAAAACATGTATAAGAAGATTTCACAGTTGGAACTGAAAAACTGTGCTTAACAACAATTAACTGCAAGTAGTCGTATTGTCCGTGAAATAAATTGTTGATAATTTCGAAAATGAGAAATCTAATAGTATGAGAACTGAAAAAGATCTTATAAAAATCGATTATTGCATATACCATAAGAGGTATTAGGGAACTCTTCCTAAGCTTTAAGTACTAAAAGAAGAAAAACAATTTTTATTTCAAAATCGATCCACCAATCGTATTTTTTCGAATCCTCAGATACCCCACATTTATTTATCACTATGGTTCAATAAGTTATCGTAATTTAAAAAAATTGTACTCCAAATTCCAAAACATACGACATGGAACTGAATAAGTATCCACTGGATTATATTTATGAAATCCAGATAGAGATTCCTTACAAGCATTTTAAAATTTTCACTATATATATATTAAGATACTAGCGGTTCACTATTGTACATTTAATTATCAACTAAATTTTATGATTCAAAATCAACTTTTTTGCAATCTGCTGCACTTGGAAATGGATCTAATGAAACAACCAAAAGTTTGTGATATCATTACTGAGGTGTTAATACATACATTGACATGTTGCAATTCGTTATCACTAGGAAAAAAAAAATGGATGCGTGGATCTAGAACCAGAGGGAAAAAAAAAAAAGAGAAAAAAAACCCGAAAAAATGACTGGTGTCCTGGATTCTTCTAATGTCTTAGATCTTTTTACATCTCTTTTATACATCAAAAGATTAGCTTAGTGCACTGAATTTCTTACTCCCACACGCAAATATCCCTCATTACAAAACTGAGAATTTTGGACAAGAAAAAAGAATGAAAATATCGATTTGAAATTGGAAAAAATGTTAAAAATGACAATATTTACTGAAAATATGTTAAACAATGAAATGTAAAATAAAATAATTATTCGAGAAAAAAATAGTGGATTCCACCGTATATGTTGATGATGTCTCACTTCCATCTATTCGACCAATCTTCATTTCCAGTAGTCTTTCGGAATCTTCATTCACATAACTTTAACTTTAATATTTAGAAAGAGATGCATATATTCTATTATAGGATGAATTCATAATAATGTTTAAAAAGAAAGGTATTGCAGTTTTACTTATGAGGGCACGTACATAGTAAACTAATGACACATATCAACAGCTTAGGGTGATACTATCCCTAAAATGTGAATACAAATTAATACTAATTTCGCAAACGTATGAAAAGCATAAAGCTTTCCTTCACTTCCTATTGATGGGTTAATTCTCTCGTAATATTTTCCCAAAAAATTCGCTACAAATTACATCTTCAGCGTGACGAATGCTACAAGTTACACCCTCGAGTACAAATTACAAATTATATTCTCGAGATAGTGAAGACAGGATTATTTGCCTCACCCTGATAGCCTACATCCCAAGGATGTAGACCATCAGGGTGAGGTATATAATTCTGCCTTAATTCTTATAGCCGTTTCAAACTGAGAGGTCAAATACGAAAATGTTCCTTCATGATCTCAACTAATTTACTTCACAAAGTAGCAACTATAAGCCTGACGAAGCTTCTCTCTCTGGTCACTTTAAAGGGCGATAGGCACGAACATTCTGAACATTTGTTCAGAGAATAAATCGTAGATTTGAAATAGATATCTATAACCAGTAATTAGAATAATCCAAGATGGCTAAACATAATACACCATTATGAAATGAACCTCACATATCTGTCAGCATTCTATTTCTAAAAATTTGCCTAATTTCTTTTTTTTCTCATAGAACTATATATATGAAGCAGTAATGGCTACTCCGTCACAATTTTATTTTGAATGTGAAAATTAAGTAAAGGAGTGAAAACTAGAAATAAATGCATATAGAGATTGTATAATTATATAAATATAATGACATCAATTTGTTGTAGCACATAAATAAATCTATGTAAAATGTTTTAGATCAATGGGAGGATATTTGGTAGATAATCTTTTATGCCATTAGCTGCTTATCAACATAAAACAGACGCCAAATACATAGACTGAAAGATGTACTGTTTAAAGGTTCCAAAAATAATCATGTTTATTAAAACGAAAATATTTTCCTCCTCTCAAGAAATCATGACAGTCTATACAATATTTTCCAAGAAGCTATATTTTGAGACTTGAATAGTAAGACAAAAAAATCATCCATGAAAGATCAAAAGGTCTAAATATTAGGTATTTGACAAATCAATTTTTTGACCACTTTATTATTAAGTATAATGAAAGAAATTTGGATTTACATGTTACTAAAATTCGAAGTTCCCGCAAAGTGATACAAAATAAACATATGAGCAATAGATACCTGATAACAAAAGTTAAAAAAATATGATGAAACGATAATTAAGAACATTTGAGCATATCGGCAAAAGAAAACTGCGGCCTCGGACAAATCCTCTTCCTGCAAAAATTTTATTTTTAACTTTTTTTAACTTTTATTTTTATGGACTTCCCGAAAAGTTCTGAGTTAAAAGGACTACAAAAGCGAATCGTTGAAATATGACTCGTAATTTGTTCATGTCATTTAGTACTTATAAAAATTCGATTACTCATATTTAAATCTTGTTCTGTTCAACTGAATCTTATGCATATCCATCAATTGTTTTGATTTTAATAATTAATAAACAACAAATAATAAACTAGCATTTGTAACAGTAACAATACATAACTGTGCAATTTATATATAGCTTCTATAAAGAAAGTTAATCATTGCCGATTAAATCATCCATTTTATATGTCTGAAAACTTTCTACCATATAATCTAATATGTAATATACGAGAATTGCTAAGATTTCCATAAGGCTCACAAAATGTTAAGGCGCGCGTTGTTCAGCTCCATATTTGCCTTGACAAGAGAGGGAGATAAAGAACTGTGATCGCGTAGACGGCAAAAATTATATAAGTCTGGCACGACATGACCGTTATCAAGTCTTGTTGCTTCCTCCTGGTGACGAAGAGCAAAAATTTTCATCTACAAAAGCAAAAATAATTCAAAATATCACAAAGTATCTTCAGACCAACCTCCCAATCTTCCAAAAGTTTTTTCTTTTTTTGCTACTTAACAGAAAAAACTATTGAAACTGAGATATACACTGTATGAAGTTTGAAAATTAAATACTACTTCAATCATTCTAGTATACGATGAGACAACATTCAATAAGCAAAACTTATTAAACAACCTTAAAATGTGAAAATCAAACCAGTATAGTGATAATATTTTCATGCAATCAGTTTTTCTTATTATATTAGTTTGAGAATAGGATATTCTTATTGCTTTTGAATTTAAATTACTAAAAAGTAAAGCATTCTACTGTTCTCCTGAGCAACAGTAGAAAACTATAAACGCATTGTAAAATAAAGTAGAAAAATACATGAGATGATAGCTGACCTCTAATTCATCATTATACTGGCTGAAGATATTGCTCTTTTCCTGCTTCAAATCAATAACGACACAATGTCCTCCACTGCAATCACGCACATGATCCAAAATGTCTCGTTCAATGCATGATGCACGTTTACAACGACTACAGACAATTAATGATGGTAACAACTGAGTTCTGAAATAGAAAATTAACTATCTAAATTGTCATAACTCTCACCATAACAAAGATTACTTTTTAAGTTCATGATTATATGAATGAAATTGCTCTTTCTAATAGGATTCTTTATTTGGGATAATTTTTATTTTTGCATTCTTCTTTTATCTAGTTAGCAACATTTATTAAATATAAAAATGCAAGAAAAACCTTATATAAGAAACGCTTATAACAAGCAAAATTCGAAGTCATTAAAGAATCGCTTAACATATATTGTTCGATACATACCACATTAATGCTGTCATGTGTCGTGGCAATTCAAACAACAATAACAGCAATAAAAATATTTTTCACACCTTATTTATAAATGTTGCTTTGTTAGAATAGTGATAAAGCTTAAATTTGCCTCGTCATCCCTCCTCGTTCTTTTCTGCAATTGATGAATTTATGCCGCTGTGATGCAGTGTAACAGTTTGTCCGATAACTGCAATGAGAACAACAATATTTGCGCTTGAAATGTTCGCATACATTATTTAGTCCTTCATTACATTCCGCGCACTTCAACTTTTTTTTTTTTGACCATAACTTGCGGCCCTAAAAAAAAAAAAAAAAAAAAAAAAAAAAAAAAACAATATTTTTATCGAGATCTGCAAAAACTTCTGAAGTGAAAAACTATCTCAACCGAAAGTTTCTTTTCATAGAATTTAATTCAGATGTAAATAACTATTTTCATCCAAGTCAGAAAAAAATAAAACAACAACTTTATAAATTTAAATTGTTTAAGTTAAGATCACCACAGATTAAAAAAATATGGATCCCAAGTTATTCATTGCAAATTTTGCGATCATTTTGTTTCGCTTTTTGCGCACGTTTTTCAAGCAGACAAATTTTCTTCTAATCTTCAAGTTTTTTTCAATCTGCGGTTCCCATCAAACGACTCTGGTATCTTTCCTGATTACTTCAGTTTTTTAACCCCTTAGGACTGGAATGAAATCAACTGAATACACAGAGCCCATAAATATAATTTGATATCTTACCTTTCGTCTTGTGTGCACTTGAACACTTTTTGAGATCCATTTCAAGTTTGGCTGGGAATGCTCCCTTCGATGAGCGATTTTATCAGTATGTCGTATAAATTTCAATGAGCACTGATCACAGTTATAGTTTTCTAGAATGAAAAGGATGATCACGCTATTTCAACAAGTAAAATTTCATTTCAAATTGTGCAACTAATAAATTGATATGAAAATAATAAAAAATCGTGAAATTAAGACGTCCTAACAAAACAATTATTTGATCGTAATCTTGAAATATTTCACCTTTCTGATGTAGCAAAAAATGCTTCGCATATTCGCGTTCAATTATCACAGATGACGTGTTCTCTTTCGGTATGACATAACAGCAAAGACAGAAAGGACATAACAAAGTACGTGTATTCGAATGGAATCGAACAAAATGATCTATAAAATGGGTTCTCATTGAGGTCCTGTATCTACACTTCTTACAATGAAACGGAGCATCGAAATCACCATGAACTTGCCTGTGCTTGCTCTGAAATCATAGTAATTACAGTTTTCGATATTTTAAAATAAATTTAAATGAAAAAAAGGAAGAACTCGACAAATATATTAGCGTTGAGAACTCATAAAATTTCACATAATGGCGTGTTTTGTTTTTATAATCGATTCAAGCGTGAACTCTTCAAATCATACGAAACTACCAACTCCTTGAAAAGAGCACTTACGACTAACTTCCACTACAATAATGGAATGATTAAGTATTTTCACACTTTAGTAAAGCACATGATTCGGATTTCGTATGAATTCTAATGCTCGTAAGTTGGACCAAAAAAGTCGCAGTTCTCCATGAATATTACATTTTCAAACAAAAAATATGATATGGTAAATGAGATATGACTTTTTCATATTCATGTTATACGGTATGGAAATGACAAAAAGACGGTTACAAACATACCTCATCTACAGTAATTTCACATATTTTACAAGTGGACGAGGATGGTGTCGCACTGTGAACATTATCATAGTGGATCTGCAGGCGATATGCAGTTGGGAATAAATGCAGGCATTGTGGACAACGGCAGAATTGATGCATTTCTCGAGGGCAATTAAGACCACTGCCGTAAGTGAACTCTGTTAAATGTGCCCATAGATGAAACATGAAACTTATATTATTTGAAAGCAACATTCGACAATTTCCAACGGAACACTGAAAACATTCGCATAATCGAGAATTTGGCAAAGCAAAAATTGATGTAATTTAAAAATTTATGAATAAACATGAAACATAATGAAAAGATTTAACAAAAGGAGATAGTGGTGATTATATTTTTCAAATAATCATTAGTCTTTTCCACAATTTCTTTCAAGAGTTTTGGTCATTCTGTGCAATTATTTACTTGTGGCAGTACGATGACAAGTCATGAATGAATTCATCAAGAAAGGATAACAGCTATCAAAACCAATCCATTCGTTCATTTAAATCCATTCGCTATTCAATATATCGATAGATAACAGACAAAGATACATTAATAATGCTACTCTTTCCGTTTTTAATACATTACAGCTGAATTTGATTGAAAATAAAGAAAAGAACTTACTCGGAATTTGGCACTGAATTGTTGTGCTTCAAAGGGTGGTGCTTTTGGATCGTAACTTTCATAGCAATATGAATCCAAATTATTCTCTCTACGTGATGATGACAGATCATTTTTGAGAGTTATATAAGTAAAATCGGTTTCTGTATGCGACATGACTCGATTTTGAAATTCCAAACGTGGCTGCTTGGCATGTGAAGCCGATAAGGAAGTTCTTTGCAATATCTGTGAAGCAGGAGTTTCCGGAACTTCAACTCGGCAAATCTGTGATGGAAGGGAAGCTGTAGTACGTAGTGGTAGCTTGCTAACTGCAGATCGCTGCAATAACATAATTCCTGATTATTTTTTTATTTCCTCCCTGATCATTTTTGTTTTCTATCATCAGCATTGTGACCAAAATCTTATTTATTATACGGGTTGGTCAAATTAAGTGACATCAAACTTTATTGAAAAATGGTTCCAGAACTGAACTTATGCAAATTAGTTCTCTGCGACTCAATTAATATCTAACTAGTTTTGCACTTGTTTCTAATAAACTATTTAATTCTCTCCGCAACCTTTTCAACTGTTTCCAAAATCATTAATTTACAAGTAGTACAGCTGAAAATTAAAAACATTTAGTAAGATTATGTACTTGGCGTTGCTTCTTGAAAAACAAATAGTTATGCAAAATGTCTTTTAGACAATTCTTTCAAATATAATTCAATTAGTCTATATTAGAAACAATCATTACTAGTCAAAAACCAACCTTTGGTTGAAGTGCTGAGAAACTGAGAGGTTCTGCACGAATAACTGAAGCAGTCGCCCCTACATATCGACTTACTGAACTGTTCGCATTGCTGTCGTCGTCATCACTATTATCAAGAGTTATTATTTCCGGACATTTAATCATCTGCAAGTATAAAAATAGCAAATCAGAGGTTTCATTAACAATATGAATAACTGCCTAATATAATGTTTAACAAGAAGGAAGCAAATATGAGAAAATAACACAGAAAACCATTTCCACTCTCAACAGCGTTCAAATCATGATACCATCACATCTTTCTACTCACCAGATTTATTTAACGGTTTAATTAGTATGGTCCACTGCATGAACATAAATTACTAAACTGTCCAGATATTTCAGTTTTGCAAAGCAGTGAAATGTTCAGGACCTCAATTTAGGTAAGTTAATTAAAGGAAAGCAAAAAAGATGTGTCGTTATGCATCACAATAAAGAAGTGATCTAAATTATTTTCTCAATATTAGCGATGTGTTTTTCTGTTTTTTTTTCTCATTTCATAAAGTTCTTTCCTTCGTTTAGCCAAGTATATGTTACCACATATATATTTATCATAACAGAAAAATTCGAAGCCCAATATTCGATCTCAGATGTGCGATCTTCAAGCCCGTAAGAGACTCAAAATAAAATTTCATCATTAATAATTGCCTATAACTTTCTTGCAAGATTGAAAAAGACCTATTTTCAATTAAGTAACTGATCGTTCACTTGGCAATATAATAAATATTCGAGTCTACTATCTTGCAAAATTGTAACTGTCTTCAAGAGAAACTAAGAAAGTAGGCAAAAAAGGACTATGTTTCGATTAAATTCCATCCTTCCCAGATCTGCAAATTTGAAGATCGACAGTTCCAAACTGTGCAGAAAACTAGCAGTAGCTAATGTGTATCCTTTAACTCTCACAATTTCGACAAATCTCACCAATATTTAGTCCTTACTCTGAAGATCAGTTTGTCAAACTCTATTTCGAAGCTAAATATTAGCTATCTGCATAATTATTTTACAGGCGATGCTATTTCTCTACAGAATGGATTCAAATACAGTTAACGATTTAATTCCTATCACCATACTCCACAAGCTATGTTTTCAACCTAATTTCGAAGACGGTCACAAGCAGAAACCTTCTGAATCAAATTTTTAACAACTTTAGAATGAATCTTTATTTTATAAAACTTCCGTTTTATATCTTGAATCTCACGAAAAGTTTCATTATTGCTACAGATATCACAAACCAATCTGCGTTAAGGATCAAAAAAATACAAAGATTCACATAACGCTTCCATCTGAAACATCCAGTAAGCCACCTATTCATTATGGTCAGCTTCAACCGCAAAAGTGAAGAAACACTAAGTCCTACCCAGTATGCGTAGATTCTTCTGCTAGCTCAAGTGTAATGCTCGAAATAAATCAGTACTTGCACTGAACATTTTTTCGAAGTCAATAATAACATTCTTTCATCCACATTGACCCTGACCAAAGAATTCAAAAAATTTTATCAATAAGCATGATTTATCGTTGTAATCAGCTTTCGCTTAGAATGGAATTAGCACTCTGAACCTCCTAGCAGGCATTTTATGATTTCCGTTCTCTTTAGCATTTACCACTTTGCTAATATTGTGATCAGGTTGAAGCGAACATGAGCTTTTTGATTTTTGAAATTTTCTTTTTTAGAATTTTCAACTTCGATAATTTAAATCAATGTTTCGTCGATGCCGAATACTTTCCATCAAATATATTCTCAGATTTTCGTCTATAGCTGGATTGTTCCCGAAACACCCTATATGCCCTTAACTTAACCAAACATTTAGTATAGTGAGTGATCGAAGCCATCAACACCACCCTTCTCTTCAAATAGCGAACCTCAACCCAAAATGCCACATCTACAACGAACTTTCTCTTCCAACAAATAAAGAACGTTTAAAACTCATCTCATTCTCTAATCCGTACTGTCAGAATAACATACTTCGATTCCGACCGTAGTGTCAAAGTGGTATGAAACGACTTGTATCATGTGAATTTACGTCACACATGGTGTAATACTGGAGTAACACATGCATATAGTAATCTCGTGTTTTACCAGTTCATGCATTAGTGGGTCGACTTCTGCCATATTTATGCGAATGCAGTACTCTCATGCATAATCATTTTTCAGTTGTACAAAAGAAGGACATCGAATATTTGAAAAGGCTTGCGCATTGGATTTTATGTGGATTAAATGAGAAACTTTTGAGAGGTATGGTACTTTGATTTATAGAATGGTCAATAGGACCTTGGCAACATTGAGGCTATTTATTTCAGATGCCATGAGTTTACTTCATAATGCTTGAAATGCTATCGATATGTTTATCGTTAAATTCAATTAAACAATCCAATCTTACGTGATAACAACAAGGCACTCTTGCATCTTACGAGTCATGTCAACTAATAACTAAGGAATAATAATGTTAATTTCTTCATATCATAATCATATACGTTAAATTTGTTCAAGAGAAGTCGTCATCTTAACATTTTGCACTAAATTTGTCCAACATTAAGCATGACAAAATTTCAACCGTGAAAAGTCATGGCTGATCAACTATTGATATCCTCAGCAGGATAGTGAAACATGTCAACAACAATGCTATACTATAACTTGAACTTTTGATAGTATCCGATGAACCATTACATCTATCTCCATAACAAGTACATAACTGTACATCACCGAATACCGGATGAAGTTGTTTGCGATCCGAATTGTACAAATGAGCTCGGGGCAAGCTTCGACATTGATTCACCTAAATAGAAAATAATTATTTTTCTGCTTTCTCATTTTACAAAGTATTTCATGACGAATAAAAAGCTAAAATTACTGTTTGGAAACGGTGTGTTCTTATTGCGGTTTCATTGAAACCATTTCTTAGCACTCGATCCATACAACCACGGATAAATTTAAAACCGATGAATATGCCTGGAAAAGTATTGGTACTGAAGAAATGAAAGATCCGAAGTAAAAGGACGTTGGAAGAACTAAAATAAAACTTTGTTTGTTTTCAAATCTCTACTAGCATTATTTGATATTTAACCATGTGCTTGACATTTGGAGACGCTGATATTTTTTTTTAACAACAATTTTGATCAGTTTCGAAAAATGGATTATGTATATTTTTTTTCTGACTGATTTATGTAACAAGGAAGTCTACATTTGTATTACACGTTATTAGATATGTGCGGTAAACTAAATATGACATGTAAATTTATTTTGATACACAAGGTTCAACATATCTAGGATCCCATTGTTGAAATATTCCGCTTAATTTTACCCACTGGTTAAATCCATGATGTTCATGTTCCATTAGTTCAGAAATACATAGGCTAAACTGAATCGTTGATTTGTTGTAATCAATTCAATAACCAAGAATTAACTGCAAACAAACCAGCTTCAACATCGGGTTCAAGTAGATTTACGCACATTGTTGAACAAATTACAGTAGGAACGTGACTTGAAAGTTGTGGATCATTACATCGGCTCGTGAATATCTGAATATCTTAATTACATGTATATTACTTTGTTAACTAAAAATCTAAAAGGAAGATTGATGTGACAACAACATTTTAGAAATTTGGTATATTGCACTTTCAACTTTCTTTCACTTTCTCTATATTACTTTAAGTACCTTCTTTAATTTTCCCTACACTACTTTAATATCCGATTTCTTCTAGGAATTTCGACGAAATTAAGCACAATGATTTTTATGGCTGACGAATTTTGGAATTGTTTAAGATATAATTCTCTCACTAGTATAAAGTTATGTCTGCATCTCTTTTTCTACACTTGTTGCATGGATCAGAAAAAAATTCCAATAAGTCTATTTAAACTTTTACTCAAGAATAAGGGCTTCATAAATATCTTTTACAAAGGTGTCTAACAATGTCTTCATTTTAACCGAGAATCTTTGAAAGGTTCGAGAACACGAATTTCCCTTGAAAGTTTTAGTCTTCTATCAAAATTTAGCGATTTAAGAGATAGTGTATAACGTTATCAATAGAAAACCTTAGGTGCAGTATAAATGTGTTGGAGATGCTCCCAACGTTCTTGATAACTCAATGACATACAGGAGAAGCATTCGAACCGGCGAGGTACGGTATCTGAAATAAATATATTACTTCGATAAAAATTTTTTATGTCAATGATAGCAATTAATCAGAATCACTAACATCGTATCTGATATCATTAATGAAATGAAATTGATTTTCCAAAATATCTCATTGAATTAAATGAATTTTGAAACTCTACATTGATCATGTTAAAAAATTGTAAATCTATACTCAGTAAGATCCTTAAATGTAATTTTTATGTTAATCTCTTGGATTTTGGTAGATGAAAATCGCAACTAAGATTTCACCACTTAAATGATATTCTGATGAATGATTAATCAGTGGAGACTGTCTCTTCTGTAAATCTGGATACACAATTAATTCTGTCCACTATTTCCTTTCAAAATACATCAGTGTATATGATGAACATTGAAATAACAAATTAATTTGATGAATTCTGTTTTTTTTTTTTTTTTTTTTTTTTAACGACAGAAGTCTTCACGTACATTTTCCACTTTATTAGTGCAAATTAATAGCATTCAAATAAGCTATACTTAGGTATTATGTAAATCTAGATACAAATTAAAAATAGATTAATGAATTTGTAACAGATTAATGAGGCATACAAAACGTAAATGAATTATGGTTGAAATGAAAAAAAAAATGAAAATACCAATTTCCATCAAATCGGCAAATTCTTGAACGGCACACAAGAGAGGAATATCGATAAAAATGACCACTATCAATATTACCAAACTACCTACACTTTTCATTCCGACATTGTTGTGCACTTTAATATCTTTTTCTTAGTTATTTTTCGAATTTCAGTGCAATTTTATATCTGTGATAAGCGATTCGTCGTTTACAATTACAAACATTGACGAAAAGAAATATAATAAGTTCATAGTTAAAAAACAGAAAAACTGTAATTCGAACTTTTTTGGGAAAAATAATGGAGGGAATTAATTGGCAATTGATAAAAATCTGGTATGCGACTTGACAAGATGAATGATATGAGTGATAAAAATTAATTGTGATTTAAGTCTTCCAAAGTGACTTCTTTGTTATGGCTTATAACGCTCCGAAAGAAGCAGAAAAGCATTTCAATATATAAAATGAAATTTGACAAATTGTTATTCGTTTTGAAAAGATTTCTGACACTGTCAAGGAACAACTGAGTAGGAGACAGTAAAAAGTTAAGCTGAAATATGGACATTGTACCATAAAGAATGTTTCATGCCGACTGATGTGAACTGCTGATAGTAAAGATCGAAATTGAAAGAATATCATGATCAATATCGAAATTTATTCATTAAATGTCATCACTTTGGGTACACATCAAGGAACACTTTTTGAGAATTCTCCCTATTGAATTTGGAGATAAGAGACTGAGTATCCAACAGTGAATATATAATGTGCTTTCGGCTCTTAACTTTTTCACATTTACACAGCATAATATAAAAAGTAATGAATTTAGTCATTCATTTTAAATTTTTATTATTCCCAATATTATGTGCGTCTAATTTTAAGTTAACTTTCTCCAACTGATCATCATATGATTTACACATACAGAGCAGACCGCTTTTATCAGCTCATTTTCTTGCAAAATTTCCGATATACCCAAAAATTTATTCAGTTACCTGAAAAAAATGTGGGCAACAACCTGAATTTCTAAATTACTTATATTATGGCAGACAGTAGGAAAATCGAATACATTTCTAATAATGAAACAAATAGAAACTGAAAGGAAAGTCAAGAATTTGTTTGAAGTAATGAAAAAACGGAACTGTTCGTAATTTTTCGTATGTGTCGAAAGCGAAGCTAGTCAAAAGATATAGCTGTTGAGCTTACTTGGGTATAAATTTGTGGGCTACATATTTGTCTATAAAGAGCGGAAAAAATATTTTTTTGGGAATCCTTCGATCGGGAATATACAGTGTTTTCTAAAAATTTGAATTTATTGTTGCACAGATAATGTTTTATTCATTTATTAGAGCTGTAGAAGTAAAAAGCTATGTAAGGGCATTTCATTTTTTCTTGGGAAGTTAGATCCGAAAGTTGATTACTTCCTAGAATCCTTCGAATCAAGACCACCTAAAGGCGACAGGTGAGATTCCTAATTTTACCGAATAAGGCAGAGAATGAGTTTTGAGTTGTTTATTTTTTAATGGTATTGAATGGATTAGGTTACTAAAAATATTAATTTACTCTAAATGGGGAACAATGAAAG